>JABUQX010061651.1:25000-32500 GCA_015478945.1 Trachelipus rathkii
AAGAATTTTTTACTCAAGATAATAGAAAACGTTAACACATTCCACATTTGCTTACTTTCATAAAATATTCTGCATCCTTGTGTTTTTCTTCACTCAATTCTTTGCAAAGATGTACCATCCCAGGTAGCGAAACGAGGTCACGGTCAAAGTTGTAACTCTGGAAATGGACAATTTTCCACACATTAGATTTAAATGCAAAATAAATAATATAAATAAAATATTCACACCAACACAAACACTGCAGAATGGGCTGATGTGATGAAAACACGAAATGACATTGAAATTTAGTCTTGGAAATAGATGGAGAGGAAAGAGATAAGGAAGGAAAGGGGAAGAATTAAGAGTGAGAAGTTAAGTGACCAAGGTTATAAGGAAAAGTATGTGAGAGCACTTGAAAATATATCAGTTGAATGCGAACAAGATGAAACTGAACAAATCTGCCCGCAAATGAAGGAAGCCTTTGTTAGTAGTACAAGAGAAGTTGTGGGTGTGCTAAAGTAGAAAATAATATCAATAGTGAGTGGTGGAATAAAGATGGTGATGAAGGCTGCTAAATGTATAAAAAAGAGGCGTAGTTGAATGTGCCAAAGCCAATAATGAAGTCTCGAAAGAAAGGTGTGTGTAAATATATAAGGAGGAAAAAAGGAAGGCTAAAAGTTGCATACGTAGGAAATAAAAGGTAAATTGAACAGTTTGGAAGGAGAATGAATGGGGACTTACAAGGGAATAGGAAGCTCTTCCGTAAGGAAGTTCGAAAGGTTAAGAATGAGAATAAGGGGAATCTCCTAAGAATAATAAATAGGGATTGTACTATTGTGACTAGGGATGTACCGATAGTATCGGTATCGGTAGTATCGGCCATATTTGATGGTATCGGTATCGGTTAAAATGGCCGATACTTAGCCGATACTTCTTACTTTTTGGGTGAAAAATTATGAGAAACTTTTAGATTTAATAATAAATCTAGTTCGATATAGATAGCTAGTACCAAGTTTTTTTTTTTTCCTCGATTTCCTTTTTAACCTAGATTTTTAGCGTTTCTCCAACTTGGTCTTTAGTGTAAAATACCCTATTGGACAGCCATTATTATAATTTATACAGATTTATCTACTTTTAGTTGATCAATAGTATTTTTTTTTGTACGCAATTTCGTGAGAGCGTGTGAGTGCGTGAGTGTTTTTAAACTTTCTGGTTTATTCATATTTAGATATTTGCTGTAAATTGGGTTTTATTGTTTTAAAATTTAGGTTTTAGCGTACGAATAAATTTTCCTCATTTCTCCTTTGGTTTTTGTCTATTTGTTTCTGGTTTTTGATTGCATGTGCGTGGGCGTGTACGTGTATGATAGCGATTTGCACAGGCATTGGCTTTCTTTTTGACTTTACACCAACATCAATGGCTTGCACTCTAACTCTGCATCCACGGAATACCACCTCTCTAACTCTATAAACCCTAATTTTGCTCTTGTCTGAGACCCAGATGGCTAAGGAAATTCAGTCTTGTCGTTGTTTAATATGGTCAAAATAAGTTATTTATAATTTCTGTTTGAAGATTGGGTATGTTGCTAATAAGCATATAAACATTCCTATAGCACGTCTCGAGAATCTCGAATCTCCTAACTTCGATGTTCACCATTGGCTTAAAATCTTTTTTTCTTTCTATTACAATATTCTTTTTTTTTTGCTTCTGTTCTCCTAACAAAAAAGATTTTCATGCCTTTTTTTTTTTTGATTACCTTGCTATTAGTATCTTCTCATCCAAGTACTGAGGTCTTCCAATTAGTGGTTTTGTATGTACACAAAACTGAATTGCTGGCTCTCATACTGATTTAGTTGGGGAGGAAGCCGAATCGTCTCGGTGATACCTCAACATGATCTGGAGAACTGATTATTAACCTACACGTCCGGATCGTCCCAACCGATTCTTGGAACACTCTTGACCTATGTTTCACCACTAGTCCCTTCTCTCTATAAATACACCACCTTCGCTCCTATCCCGGTAAATCTGACCACAACCTTATATCACTTAATTTTAATACTTTCTCTCCAACATCTCCATCCTGCCCTATGCGGTTTTTCTGGCACTTTGATCGGGCCGATTGGGGGGCATTGCGTTGCTTCTACGCTAACTATAATTGAGGTGACTGCTTTGACTCTTAAGACGCTTCAGATTCTGCCGATAAAGTGGGAACTGTAATTGTTAATGGGATGAGCAGGTTCATTTCTTCTTCGACTAAATCTTTTCTCCTCAAAATCCATGGCTCGATCTTGCATGTTCTTGAGTTATTCAGGACAGAAACATTGCGTTTAGGGAGTTTAAAAATTCTCGTTCTGCTATTGTATTTGCTAATTTTTAGCAAGAAATCGTTGCAGGGATACTCTTCGACGAGCAAAGCGGACTTTCAAT
This sequence comes from Trachelipus rathkii, assembly GCA_015478945.1. Taxonomy (NCBI): domain Eukaryota; kingdom Metazoa; phylum Arthropoda; class Malacostraca; order Isopoda; family Trachelipodidae; genus Trachelipus; species Trachelipus rathkii. The sequence continues at coordinate 27,407 of JABUQX010061651.1, forward strand.
AAGCGAAAATGCGCTGACCTCCTTGGTTCTCCTACTGACAAATCTCTCTGGCCTCTTGCCAAAAACATCTCTAACAACTTCTGTAAATCATCCTTTCCTCCTCTTATTCGCTCTGATGATTCTGTTGTTAATACTCCAACTGAAAAGGCCAATCATCTCTTTGGCCTCCTATTTTCCTCTAATTCAACCCTGGACGATTCTGGTATTCCTCTTCCTCCTCCTTCTCCTCTCAGGTGTCCTATGCCTTTACCTGTCATTTCATTTGATCGGGTGCATGAGCTCCTGAAATCTCTGAATTTTGGGGCGGTGGCCCAGGATGGCATTCCTCTCCTGAGGAAGTGTGCTTCCGTGCTGACCCCAACCCTCGTTCAACTATATTCTCTATGCCTCAATACTAGCACTTTCCCTCAGTGTTGGAAGCGCGCATATGTCCAACCTATTCCGAAAAAAAGGATGCTGCTCTGATCCTTCTAACTATCGCCCTATAGCTCTCACTTGTATTCTTTCTAAGATCTTTGAAACCCGTCTCAACTCTCACTTCTTAGATCATCTGGAATCTCTTTCCCTTCTTTCTGATTACCAGTACGGCTTTCGTTGCTCGAGATCTACTGGCGATATACTTTCCTATTTAACAGATTTATGGTTTTCCGCCCTTAGGAACTACGGGAAGACTTGTGTGGTGGCGCTTGACATATCCAAAGCATTTGACCGGGTATGGCACGCGTCACTGCTCTCCAAGCTTCCCTCCTTTGGGTTTTTTTCTTCTTTTTGCTTACTTATGTCTAGCTTTCTTTCAAATCGCTCAATGTTGGCTGTTGTTGATGGGGCGACTTCTTTTTCTGTCAATAGTGGTGTTCCTCAGGGTTCTGTTTTATCTCCAACTTTATTCTTACTTTTCATCAATGATCTTCTCACCTGCACATCTAACTCTATCCACTCATATGTCGATGACTTGACCCTTCATTCTTCAACTCATATCAATTCCGCTCCCTCTTTTACTTCTAGAATTGCATCTCGTCTTAATCTTTCTGATTCTATTCTCCCTGATCTTGATAGAATTTCAGGGTTGGGTCGTCTCAAGCGTGAAATTTAATTCTTTAAAAACCCAACTTCTACAAATCTCTCTCGTCTCTACTTAACTTTTCTATCTCCTTCGACGGTTCTCTCGTCTCATATTGACAATATAAACATCCTTGGCCTTAACATAAACAAAAAATTTTTTGAAAACCTCAAATCACAGTGGTTGCTAGGGCGGCCTCAAGAAACTGGGAGTTCTGTTTAGAGTGCAAGTTCCCTCTTCTCAGTTACTCCACCTATACAAGGTTCATCCGCCCTTGTGGAGTACTGCTCTCATATCTGTGGGAGGCGGGGGCTCTGGTTTCATCCGGCTTTGGATAGGGTCAGTCAAAAGGCCAAAGACTATATAAACTGTCCTGTGCTTTTCTAGTTTACTTGACCTTTATATTTGCGGCGCGATGTTGGATATAAAAATATTCTATAAGTACTATAGAGGCAAGTGCTCGAGGGAACTATCCACTCGCGTACCACCACCTTTACGACGCCCTCGTAGCACAAGGGGTGCTGTGTCGGCACATGAGTTTTGTGTTGATGTTAGTAACTCCAGACTGGTTCGCTGCGATGCTTCTTTCTTTCCTGCCACCTCTGTTCTGTGGAATTCTCTTCCATCTTTTGTGTTTCCTACTCAATTTAATTTCCCTCACTTTAAAGCCTGCGTCTGTGCTCATCTGCGTAATTTGCGTTAGATGGATTTTGAGCGTTCAACACCCACTCCTTGAACAGGGTTATGCTCCCGTGATTGGCAGTGACAAGTCTAAAAAAAAAAGAAAAAAAAATAAAAAGTTCTAATAAAGAATTCCTTAAGCCACGAGCCCCACAAAGATGGCACCTCCGACGGTGAACAATTTATAAAAATGCATAAAAATAGCATAACCGAGGAGCTTGCTCACTTGACAAAAAAAAAAAGAGACAGAGAAGTGGAAGCCGCCTTATCTGCAACCCCTGGCAACAGCACTGATAGTGACGATGGTGGCTTTTCAGCAAATAAACCTACTGAAGATGAGGATTTGGATATGTTAGACTTTGATAAGTTCATGGCCGAAATTGCATTGACATCTCATTCACCTTCAAAGGAATCCACACAAGGAACCTCATCGTAAAAACTGAAGAGACCCAGTCATCAAGGAGCAAAGATAATTCAAATTTGCAGTCTGTGAAGGGGAGAGGCTCTACGAAACAGGATGAAAAAAATAGAGAGAAAAAGTTTCCTTTCGGTGACAGAGCTTCTGGGCCATTATTTTCATTATTATCAATTAGCACAGGCAAATAATTATCACCAAAACCATCAGTCTATAGTAATTGTCATTATAGTGTAGGTTAGGTAGGAATATAAACACCCCAAAAGACAGTCTCTCGCCAGATACTAGTGAAAGCTCAATGTTTTTGCATCACAATTTGTGAATTTTTGAATTTGAGTATTGAATGATATCTATCTTAAAGGAGTATTTTATTATGTCTTGTTTGAGTAATAGCGTTTTTTATTTTAACTTTTCGGCTGATTAATTGAGGTCTCTTCTTTCATTATTTTTATTCTTTATATTGTAGCTAGTTAAAGAATCTTGTAAATTGTAATCATGTTAAAACATAAAAGCTAGTAGCTATACTTTGTGCTGGAAATGGAATATTTTTTAAATAAACACAAACATAAAAAAAGTTTTTAATATTATATTTGCAATTATTATTCCTTAAAGGTACTATTTTAATTTATAAAATAAATATACTTGGGCACAACCAAATATGAAATGTAAATGACTAAGTATTGTTTGTACAGGGAATGCAATCTTGAGTTGCCTAGCAGTGCACAAATGTTTTATCTTATTACTGTGTACTTATTATATTAATTAAAGTATCGGTATCGGTATCGGTACCGGCACCTAAAAAATTAGAGTATCGGTATCGGCCTCTTTTCTGGTATCGGTACATCCCTAATTGTGACATGAAATGAATACGAGAGTGTGGAGATAACACTTAGAAAATCTGCATAACAGTAGCAGTTATGAAGAGGTGATGTGAATGTTTGGGGGTTTGATGGTGTAAGAAGGAATAGTTATTTTGCCGAAAAGGTAAAAGGTAAAGTGAGAAAGTTATGAAATGGTAAATCAGCAGGTAAAGATAGAATTACTGGTCAAATGATCAAGAATAGAGGCGAGATTGTGACTAACTGGATATGGAAGTTGTGGAACAAAACATTTGTGGAAGCTATTGTTCCGAAGGATTTGAGGAAAGCAGTAATAGTACCCTTATATAATAAGGAAAATTAAGATAAGGGGAACTATAGGGGAATTAGTTTATTGAGTGTTGTGAGGGAGATTAATGCTGGTATTTGGGTTGAATGAGTGCGTCGAGTGACTGAGGCACTGATTGGTGAAGAACAAGGTGCATTTAGAAGTGGTAGAAGATGCGTGAATCAAATTTTTACATTGAAACAAATGATTGAGAAAATGGGTGATGAATTGTATTTATGTTTTATAGACCTGCAGCAGGCGTATGGCAGAATTAATAGGGAAGCTGTGGTAAGTGTTTGTGATATATGGTGTTTGTGGTAGGCTTTTAAATGGAATCAAAAGTATTTATGTCGATAGTGAAGTGAATGCAAGAAAAAATGGAGTGGAAAGTGAATGGTTTAATAATAATAGCTGAGTGAGGTAGCTTTGTGTTATATCTCCATGGGTATTTAATGTATATGGATGGGGAGATGAAAGAATTAGACGTAGAGGTGGCAGGGAAAGGTGTTAGACTGATGGAGAGTGGAAGAGAGTGGTGGTGTCCTGATTATTGTACGTTGATGATTTGGTTGTGTTATGAATCTGAAGAAAGTTTGAGAGGATTGTAGAGAGGTTTGACAGGATGTGTAATAAGAGGAGTTTGAAAGTAAGTGTATACAAGAGTTTTGTGATGTTAGTGGGTGAGGAGAGTTTGAGGTGTGAAATCATGATAGATGGTGAGCAATTGGAATAAGTATTTAATTTAAATATTTAGGACATATGTTGGATGAAAAGGGAACGGATGATGCAATGTAGTAGGAAAGTTGTGAATGATAAGAAGGTGGGTGCATGGTGCAATCCTTGCTGAATGAAAAAGGACTAATTCTTAAGTGCAATAGGGTTCTGCATAAGGATATGTTATTATTGGTATTAATGTATTGCAATGAAGATATGGTGTGAAATAAGTTATATAGATCTAAGGTGCAATCTGTTCAGATGGATATCTTAGAGGCGTGTTAGGTATGAGAAGAATTGATAAAATGGGAAATGAACGTGTTAAGAGTGTTGTGTGGTGCGAACAAAGGCGTAAATGGGAGAATAAATGAGTGTATTGAGATGATTTGATAATATAAATATAAAAATGATGGATGATACTCGGTTGGTCAAGCGGATGTATAGTGGCGAGTGCTGGGAATCGACTGGCTGGAAGACCGAAGAAAAATGGATTGAGTCAGTATAGGGGTATCTGAACGAAAGGAATATGAGTTTGGCAGAGGTGGGAAGAAAGTTGCATAATAGGATTGAATGACTGGATTTTGTGAGGGGGCTTGATTGTGGGCCCGGCCCAGGGTATGAACCCTACATTGACGAGATACCTTAGTGGAGATCTATCGCTGTGTTGTGAAACTCTAAGGATGAATTTTTGGCTGCGACGGACTAGTACTTAAGGGTGCGAGGGGATGGTAGGTGGGGGCTTCCCTTTCGACTTACGTCATGCTCTTCTACTACTTTTCTGTTTTTGGTGATGTTGCGTACCTCACCTCCAATCTGGAGAAAGGAAGATAAAAAAAAAAAAATTTTAAATTTGCTTCTTTTGTACGATTACGTCTTACTAGGCCATTTTTATTTTACTGTGCATTCTTAAAAAATAAAATAAAAAAGGCTTGCAAAATATCAATTTCTATTTTCTACTAATTAAAAGCTAAAACAAAACTTATAGGCTACGTACACATGATGGCGTTGCAACGCGCGCTAAGCAACGCGCGTTCCAACGCGCGCTGTCTATCACGGCATACTATATGATAATTACAGA
>JABUQX010061651.1:35000-36077 GCA_015478945.1 Trachelipus rathkii
GAAGCCGAGCATAAATAGGAAGTTTAGGAATATCAATATGCAGTAGTTTGAGGGCGATAAGTGTTATCGAGAAACGAGTAAACAAGTTTATCAAAAAGGCTAAAGCTAGAAAATTTACGGAGAAAGGTGATTTCTTCATGGAAAAACTTCCAATCAGAACAAAATAACAAAGACTTGTGTATGCGGGACCTTAGACCAGCAATTTTATGATTGAAGGAGATAGAAATAAAGAAATTAGTCACAAGTATTAGTGAGCTTGCGATAAATATTAGTAGCAAGCCCACTATCTTTGGAGACTAATTTCTTTAGTTCTATCTCCTTTAATCATAATTGTAATAATACGAAGAATTTACGATAGAAAGAATTTTAGTATTTTCTTTGCTTTTAATTTAGACCGATTTCGTTTTTGTCATTTGTGATTACACTCGATAAATAATGCTCCCACACCCAGTTTAAGCACGAACCTGTTTAAACTGACCGCGATTTCTTGCTAGGCTTACTTTTGTTTTTAAACAATTGGAATCAGCTGTTGTGATGGAGCAAGTGGTTTTGGAATAAACAGAAATAAAAAATAACAAATGGTTTATATTACAAATAATTGATCAACTATTTGTGATGGTTTATCCATTTGGAAGAAATTAGATTTAAAGCTGATTTTATTGAATGAAACATTCATCAATTCAGACACCAAGCCGCCATCTTGTTTGTTTACATTTTTCGTAAGAACGTGCTTAAATTCGGCAAGCACAAAGAATGAAGGAAATTCCTTACGTTTGGTGAGCATTTCTTACGATTTTTCGGTAAGTTTGACAAAAACGAACGCAAACTCGAGCATTTCTTACGTCTCGTAAGCACAAATGCAAAAACGAAAACGGCTTTATATATATATATATATATATATATATATATATATATATATATATATATATATATATATATATATATATATATAATTTTTAAAACTATTTTATTTTTAATAAACGTGATGAATCTTAACCAGTGCTTCGAAGCATATATATATATATATATATACTATATATATAACATATATATATATGCCTATGTAATATATATGTA
>JABUQX010061652.1:0-20000 GCA_015478945.1 Trachelipus rathkii
ACACACACACACAAGAGATGCGTTCATGCATCTTGAAGGTCTACGCTGAAATGCTAACATCCAATGACTTTACTTACTCCATTCTCTTAATGAAGATACGATCGGCTCGGAGACTTTCAATTTTGTGAATGGTACCTTGCTAAATGTGCAAAGATGCAGGGTTTCCACACAAAATCGTCTGGAGCGATGAGGTCATCTTTAAATTAAATTTTGGCTACGATTATAATTTGCCATTTATTAGAGGCTATCTGGGGTCCTGTAAATCCCATGTTAAAGCTGAACACCTTTAAACCTACCAGAGGTAACTGTGTGGTGTGGGATTCAGCATTGGGCATTAATAGGACCGGTATTTTTTACAGAGTGTTCGTATGGGAGACAGGAATTACCTTCGTCTGCAGGAAGTCGGTCTAGTCCTCACATTGAGCAAGATGTTTGATGAATGACGACGTGAATTTACTTTCAGCCAGATGGAGCCACCTCCCACTCCTATTGCGATGTACGGAGCTCACTCTTCGATGCAGGCATTTCCAAAGCACATGTGATTGACGAATTGAGGTAGTTTGAATACTGCGCGTTCGCCAGATCTCACGCCAATGGACTTCTTTTTATAGGGATACCTCAAGGACAGAGTTTATCGCTCAAAACCAAGAACGATAAATGCATTGAAATTGGGAATGAAGACAATGTCGCGACATTCAAATGAACTGTTACGTGTCGTTTGCGATCTTGCCATTGGTTCGTGTTAATCAGCTGTGTCGGACAATGGGGGTCATCTTTTTGAACATGTTGCGAACAGATTTCTTTAAAATACAATGTTATTTCTGAAGAATCTCAGCTCTTTTAAAAGGTGTCACTATGTTCATCTAAATAAGTTTTAAAGTCTTGCAAGTGTTAGTAACAATTAATTTGAGACGACATATATATATATATATACTATTATATATATATATATATATAGATATATTATATAATATATATATATATTTATATATTATACTTATGATATATATATATATAATAATATATATATTATATAGTATAGGGGTCCAGAATGAAACGTGCAATTTTTATATACTGGTACAGTTTGATAGTATAAATAATGAGCATATATTAGCTATACATGTTGCTCTGTAACATTTTCGTTAGGGAGATATCAGCTGCACCATCTAGTCAACTGTATAAGTTAAATATTGAAAAGCGGCAAACTAACGTATGAGACGCGAGATACGGAGGTAGTGTGTGGGTAAACGACAGACAACGAAATTGTACCTCCGCAATGAGTTAGCCGATAATCTATCGCGGGTTAGTTTACCAACATATATATTGTGACGTCTCCCGCTCACATTGTCTTATATATTGTCGTGTCGTAATATCGCTGTATCATAATAATACATTCGTTTTTCGATGCCAAACAGGTATTTCAATAGGGAGTATGCCGGTATTATGAACGCGTACTGATTGTGTGTTGGGGATGCAAGTGAGGTGTCTCGTGCATGTGCCGTGCGGTATTCAACGAGACGGTTGCCGCATAGGTCTGTTTTTCCCAAGAACAAATCAGCCAACTCTGAGATACTGAACATTTGGCAGCTATAGCACTGCGGATGGAGTTAGGTGGCAAATTCAGCCACCGGCCATCGTTTCTCATGAATGCTCTCGGTATTTCTGACATAAATGCGTCATCGAGTATGCTTAGAACAGCAACCAAACTTGCTGCTCCATGTTCAGCAATATGGAGAACACTGGCGGCGGATGGACACCTGTATATCATTTGCGAACGTGCAAGCATTTACTGTCCACCGACATAGGACGTCAACGCGACTTCTGAGAATGGTTCACCGGCAACGCAATTCGAACAGACGTTTCCAAGAGTCAGTGCTGTTGAACGGACGAAGCCATCCTTTAGTAGACTGGCACCTCACAACCAGAAGAAGAGTCAGTGTTGGGCGCAGAAGAATTCTCATGCAATCAGGGAGCACCATTACCAGCATGAATTTAAAACGAATGTGTGCTTGGGATTACTGGGTTCACTAATCTTCCTCGCCCTTATTTTCTACTGGACCGCCTGACAGTCAAAACTAAATTAAATTCCTCCGGAATGGGTCCGTAGTTCTCCTTCAGGATGAACCCGTGTTAAACCTACCTTTCACTGTGGTTTTCGAGTTGGATGCTTCCAGCCTCACTTGCAGAGGATAAACACGCATCTGCTTAATACTAACTCCCTTATGATGGATTAGGTCGGTGAGGTCATCTGTTCCTGTGTCTTCACGTTCGCTCGGACCTACCCGTTGGAACATCTTGCCTGGGGCGCAATCAATAAGGTGTCGTATAGGCCAACTCCAGTCGATGATGTTGCGGGAACCGCAGAAAAGAATCATAAGGGCACTGCGATGTGGCAGACATAACAGAGATGAATATCGGTCGTTGACAATGTCAGTTTTACGGAGGCGCTGTGCACGCATCAGGGATGTGGGGGGGGCGGTAGTTTCATCTTGAACACCTATTGTAACCTTTAATTGTGTTGTTTATGGGGAATGTTATATCGCATACCGTGTTCCCTATCCTCTTTAGGTTGTGTTGCAGTCTTGCTGCTATGTGTACACAGTTTGTGCATCTATTTATATGATATTATATATATTATTTTCTATATTATTTTTAGAGTAAATATTTTATTCCGCTGGAGTTTTGAATAAGTCGAGAAGACTTTTTGAGTCGGGTATTTAGCCCTGGTTGGTTCAAATTTTGTTAAGCGAAATTCATTAACCATCACACCTCTCTTTTAAGGTTATTAATTAATTATTATTTTATTATTATTATTGTATTTTATCTGATTTCTTATTATTTTTTCCCATACTTGATGCACCTATGAACAGTGAAATAAATACAAAAACAAAATACAATGAATACATAAGGAACCAAAATACTAAACATAGAAAAATACACAAGAAGCGAAAGTTACAAAAATACAAAACACTATCGATATGGTGGGTCGATATTCTAATTTCAAAGATCGTAAGGTAAAAGTAGTTGTGGCTAACTGAAATGGGAATCCATACAAAATTTCAAAAAGATCGGATAAAATTTGCATTTAAAGATTGTTCCTATAAAGAATGCTAATTTCGCTTGACTCACTTTCTGTATCAACACACATCATAATATTTATTACATTAGGTATATATTATTACTCATATTTTATTTCTAAAGTAGAATGAAGCTTAAGTGATTGTAATAGTATGTTTTTAAATGCATGTTTAATTCAACACATGAAATACATATTTTTTTTACTATCAATTTTCTTGTATTTTTTTTCAAAATACAAACAAACGTTATTTGAAAGGTTTGCATACCTATTCATATACATCATCATATGACTGAAGATAATGTCCTTTTTGACGTAAATGTCTGATACATGTGTCTGCTTAGTACTTTAGTAAGGATGGACCTGTGCCGATTCTCAAATCCGTACACAAATTTTGAAGCCTCCTTTACTAATTTTACACCTCTTTCAACGTATCGTTGAGAGTGAGATGGGAATTCACTATATTTTTGTTGTCAATAATGACTTGATTTCTGTATTTGTAAAGTGCCGTGTGGTTGGTGGTTCTACAACGTCATTGACAGTCAAGTCGATAAATTCATACCAGTGTTTGGCATTCCAACTCAACTGTGGAATTCTCTTCACAAGTTTCTGATCAACTTCCATTCTGCAACTGTAAGCGCAAATAAATTAAAGCTCTATGTTCATATTTGAATGCAAAAGTTTATTTAATTAATTAATTAATTAAATAATTAATTAATAAGGGCAGGGTTCAATGTTGGTTCCACCTAAAATGGACATAAAATCCTTAATTTTCAGACAATTTTGATAAGTAAAAATGCAAACTGTAGCTTTTTCTGACCTCTAAAACGTCGTTTTCGGGTGTTTTCATGTGTCTGTAATCATTTTTTCAAAACCTGTTTTGACATTTTTCTCTTCAACTTCTTCAAATATTTCCAAACGATTTCAAACTTGAAATATACATAGATGGGTCTATTACCTATAGAATGCACAAAATAATTTTTTTATTTTTTGAAATTCAGCAACCCACTTTTTTTTTTGCTTTTAAAATGAAAAATTGCGATAATTTTTAAGCAAATTTTTTTCCTGCTCATGCATTAATGTTACCGATAATAAGAGTATTAGTATTAGTAATGGTAATATTGTCACTGAGTTAGTGTTATATATAATTGTATATGCATGACGTGTATATTATCTATATATCATAGTAGTAATATATATAATATATATAATATATAATAATATATATATATATATATATATATATTATATATCTTATATTATATACTATAATTATATATCTAAATTAATGATATATATATTATAATCGTCAACATTATGCACCATCGGGCATACGACGTTACAGTTTGACAAGACAAAGACCAGAATTGCTGTGTAACTTTTATTATGCAATACCATAGCTTTCGGGGACAACATATGTGGTAATGATTGTCTCGAAGGGCCCCGGATCCTCCTAAGTGCCTTGCGAATGGTCCTGTAGTGTAATTGAATGAGTTGTCATCTAATTGTGGCGTGACGTTGTCTGCGGTGAAGGGTTCGTGGTGTGAATGGTTTACTCAATAACGTGTATGGCTACCTCTGGCACGGATGACGGCTTGGCAGCCGTCGTAGCATGTCTCTCAACTGAGGTGCCGAATGTCCTCCACGAAAATCTGATCCCCCCATACGCGACCCACCGCCTGCCCCAGCGCCTGGAGGGTTCCTGGGCGTGGTTACAGCTGCCGCCTGCAGTTTCCAACATATCCAACAATGTTTAATAAGGTTTTAGGTCTAGACTCTATAACTTGCAATCTCAATGTCCTGATTTACACCGTCGTTAGGTATTCGTGTCCACATCTGGTCTTGTGGTGGTCTTGCTGTTGCAGCTTTTGATGAATCAGCCACTCGATGTGAGGGCCATTGGCACGATTACTTACTGATTCTAGGATATCACGAAGAACGTGCGGAGGTTAGTGAATCCACCATCTAGGACTGTAACTCTGTACAACACCGTTAAGAAATGCAGTCCGCCAGGCCCATAAGAATATCCACCTCTAACATGGCTCAGTACCTCCGCATATTTACATTTGCGCGTTGACCTCTCATTCCTTCGTCGATAGATCTCTGGATCGCCGATCGGACTGTAGGTGACCTTGACTCGTGGACTCATTCCGTTAACAGCGACATTCGAACCAATTCGATCCGAAGGGTCTCAATGTAGTTGTATTGTGACTGTCCCGGAACTGAAGTACGTCGCTAGTCGAGAGCGCCCACTCCGTGGATTCGATGAAGCCCCGTCATAGTATATATCTTTGGTCACATAACTGATTCATGGACCTGCAGACCTCTCATCATTGATTCAGATTAGTGGCCGCGTACGGATGTGGATAGAGAAGAGTTGAGTGATCTCCAGCAAAACAGCCGCAGTTGCTAATGCTTATGAGAGGCATTTGCGATTAATCGATGTCACTATGTATATGGGCCGCTATGTAATTCCGCAGGCAGTCGGTGACATTTCGTAGGTCCCGTGCTAGCTGTGTCGGGATCCCGGATCGTCTTTTCGGCTCCACGGCGCAGAAATATGGGTGCTTGTTAATGGCAGTCCGTGCGGTGTCGGGTATGCGATGGCGTTGGCCATGGCCAGAAGCAACCACAGCTGGCGGATGCTGCTTGGGTGATACCGATGTTAACAGGAGTGCGCGCCTGCTGAGAGACTCGTCATTGTTATGGTATTTGCGCCATCTCACCCATAGAACTGAGTGACGAGTTGTACCGACTATAGCTGGGTAATCTTAGATTTGCGTGCTCTCGGCACGAAAGGGTGGGTAACAATGATACACTAGCTGGAAGGTATTCGATTGAGAGGTGCAACGTGTGCAGTACGTCGACTCGCGGCAAATTCTTTCGAATGTATTAGGAATGCCGAATCGCCATATTACGTTCGACGATCCTGTTGAAGGTCGCTGTTATGTAGAGGGCTACATGACTGGGCGAGCATGGTGATATTCCATTACTCGTATCCATATCAGCTAAAGCTGGTAGTGTACGGTTGAGTATTGTCAAATTTGACCTTAACGTACTGCGGCGATTGCAGATTCGGGAACACGCTACGGTATTAGGTGCCCCACAACACTATGTAAGAATCCTGTATACTGTGTCCCTGATGTTATTTAGTTGCAATAATAAAGATACACAATCGGTTCATGGTAGGCCAGGCTGTAACCTGTTTAACGTATGAACAGTGGTCGGTTAATTTGACGAGTAAGGTATATATAGTATATATATAGATATAATTATTATATATATATATATATAATATATATATAAGGGGTGTTGCGTGTGCGTGGACGCGGCGGAGGCATAGTAGGTTAAGCAATACAATTATTCATAGGTTAAAAGAATATCCGAATTATAGTAGTATTTATATGGGTATACTTGCTAGATTGGTAATCTTTTGTGAGCAAATACCTATTAAGAGGTTGGTAATTAAGATCATATTTGAAATGATGTTTTTAATTCAACATAGGTAAAGATTTGAAAGTAGAGATGTGACAAAGTCCTCTGTTTGAAATACTCTACATCGTTCGATAGGCGAATTGTAGTCGACGTGCTTGTGGCACTTCGCGAGATGCGCGCGACCTCGGATGCGCGCAGATAGACCTTATCAGCTGTGTGGTGCAAAAATTTGTCGATCGAAAAATGTCGGCAGCTCGCAGCCTTTTCCTTGAAATTTACCTCTCCTGCCGGGAGGATTTTCTGGAGAGAGTTTCTTGAGTGAGATTTTCTTCTGATTCTTAATAATTTTGATCTGATTTAAATCTGCTGACTGAAGATAACATCTCTAAACGGACAGGTTATATATTATTTACATTTTGATTATATGAACTAGAGAATAGTCTAGCATGCCCGCGGCACAGATCTTAGCATAAGTTACGAACATAAATAAAATTTTTCAAAGTTATTAAATAAGTGCTACATTACTTCTTTGGCGCTGCTAGAAACCCGGAGTGAGCAAGAAGTATGTTATATATTGCGAAAGGAGTCATGAATGTTAAACCGCAAGCAAGAATACTAAAAATTAACTTGTCAGTTGCAATATGTATTGAATAGAGCGTTCTCTTTGGTGGCATAATAGATAACAATGGCATCACAACGACGATAGTGAACATATTTGAACACATGGGGTAATATGTTATGTAATTGTGTGGGACAAGTGAGGCGGTCTGTGAACTGAATATAGATACCAGTGAACATAAAGTTATACGTCATTTGCAAATGTGCCTAAAGCAGTATCGGTAATTATTGTCCGAGAGACATATGAATGTAGGAGAACGAGGGTACAAAATTTGAATAGGACGAAAATAGTATGATTTCAACATTAAGAGCATAACGGTTATCATCGAAGATCCTAAACATATAATACAAATATTTGAAACAATAAAAATACAACATGTCAACGATAATATCAGAAAATAAAAGGTGCATTCAAAAACAAGCATATTTGGTTATATTCCTCTCAGTTAGATATAACAAACATGACAATAAATTTTAAGAATGCATAAAAGTACATGAAAATGTGTCATTCAGCATAATCGACATGATGATGTAAACTGCAATCTTGAATTAATACCGATCAAAAATTAAAATATAGCAGGCCGAGCATCGGATCTGATACGTATGGTAATCAAGAATGAAAGGTCCAGGTATATGAAGGCGTTTTCTATCGTAATACAATGATCTCTTAGATATCAAAGCGCGAGCACACACGTCCGAGTGGAGCTCCGTTTTGTCAGATGGCCATGTGTGGAGGAGATTAGACTTAGTCTTTGACATTATATATAAGAAAAATTGGAACGCAGGAGTGCTCGTATGTGCAAGACGTTTGAAGTCCTTTAGGAATCACAAAAAATGCTTCATAACATTAAATGTGAGCGGAGACTGTCACGAGAACATTTAGAATTCGAAATGGAATAAACGTTCAGTGAGGACGCGATATCCTCTCAAGAAAGTGGAGATACTGTGTTCTGGCCCGCAGTTCGTAATTTAGCATAAAACTTAAAAGGGATCGTGAGGATCAGACGTCGCATGTAGCAAGAGGTAGAAGGACATTTAGCATATGGCTGAAGAAGGGAGCCGAATTTGGATGTGAGAGATATCTAGGGTACGCGTTGCGTCTGTATCCTGAAGTACGTCGCACAGAAGTATCGGGCTGTATCGAGAGCAAGGTGCGCGAGCTCAGGAGACGTCATCTGTAGAGTTATCTCTGAAATACGGGAGAGCAGAGTTCGGGCTGTATGTAGAGATAAATCCAAATAGTTAGAGTTGTGGGTATGATCTATGGAGAGGTCAAAGCTTCGAAGAGCTATCAGAGTAGCGAATATGCGCTAGTCGCACGTGTCGAATAGCGCAGAATGTGCGACTTGGTGCCTGTGACTAATATGAGTACACTAAGTGCACCTTCTCTAACTGCGAGAGTTGTGAAAAGTGAAGACATAACATAGAGTATTGAATATAAATATGACATAATCCAAATTAGAAAGAAAATTGAAGTCCAGTATCCATAATATGTCTTTGCTTGAGTCATTTTCTTCGAGTGTTCTGATAGGGAAAATTTAAGTCATATTTTTTAGTTTTTTTCTTTTCTTCATCTTTTTTTGTGTGTTTTTTTCTTTTTTTAATTCAGAAGGCATTGATTGAAGTTCTGGGTTGTTCTTCTCGGGTTCACATTAAGTAGGGGTAAAACTGCTAGATATGGGTAAATTTTTTTGTGAGCAGAATACCGCTATATAGAGGTTTGGTATTTTAAGATCCATATTTGAAATATGTTTTTATTTCAACATCAGGTAAAATTGATTTGAAAGTAGAGATGTACAAAAAGTTCCCTCCTGTTTGAGATACTCTCTCTTCATAGGGCGAATTGGTAGTCACAACCTTTTCCAGCGCGTTTTCCATCCTTTGCCTCTGACTCTTCGTTTGGTGCAAAAATTTGTGTGATCAAAATTCGGAGTCGCAGCCTTTCCTGAAATTTACCTTCTTGCCGGAGGATTTCTTGGAGAGAGAATCGTCAAATGACAGGTTTATAATATTATTCTCAATTTTGCAGCTTATGCAAAATTTTGCTCGCGCAATATCGTAGCATAAGTAACGAACATAAATTAAAATTTTTCCAAAGTTATAATGGAGTGATAATATATTTATACTATATATATACTATATATATATATAATATATATATAGTATATATATATATAATTATATATAATTATATATATTATATAATAATACTTATAATGTGTGTGTGTGTCGTGTGTGTGTGTGGTGTTGTGTGTGTGTGTGGTGTATTCATTTGTTTTTTTTGTGTATGTATGTGTAAATATATGTTGGTTTTTTTGTTAGTTTTGGTATTTGTATCTATATTTATTTATATAAAAGAGCCCGACAGCTCAGTGGTAGAGCACTTGCCAAACAAAGCATGGGTCCAGGTTCGCAACTAGTCGGGTGGGAGAATGTGAGCTATTCTCTCCTTGGGCTTAGCTTTAACCGGCTCGGACGTTAAATGAGTACATCCCCTCCTAGATAAGGGCTCTGCCCATGAGCGGTGGTGTTTATCTGTAAAATAAATGTTCAAGTGACTCAACAATCATGGAAGATCCTGGAAGCTGCTCAACCTGTTCTTAAGCAGGTTCTTGTCCCTTCTAATGTTAGTCCTTCTTTGACGTTTGACATCGGCTTTATCCACTGAAGTCAGCTGATATGTTTCCTTGGGTCCTATTTTAGATTTCTGATTCCGTGGGTTTGCTCTGTCTTCACGTGGTACCTCTGAGCCTCGAGAGCAAACAAATATAATATGTTCTTGAACTGCCAGTGCTCAATCGTACAGAGTACGCGTTACTCACTGCAAGTTACGGTATCCATGGAACAGTAACGTGCGGAAATATCAAAAAGCCTGTTCAATTTTGCATATAGATTGTTTTTGGAACGTGTTTTACAATGCTTTCGATTAATATCTTTAACGAGAATAAAGTCTTTTATTTTTTTATCTATGGATTTACCAGTAATCACAGATAGTCTTGAATTCACTGTAGAACAAGCATATATTATATCCTTTTTAATTTGTTGAACAGCCACTGATATATATCACAGATGGGTAAACATGAGTAAGGTGATTTAATACGCGGAATCATTGGCCTGTAAGTACACGTGGTTTCAGCTCATTATTAATCACCATGGGACCACCGATACTTTTACTTGAACTAGGGTTTCTGGTTAGAGGTCTAGGATGGAATTTTTGGCATTTTAAGATTTTAAAATAAATGAACAAAGTCTCAGAAACTTATTGATATAAAAAACATATACGATTTGAGTAGACGTAAAAAAATATATATATATATATATATAATACTATATATATAATATATAATATATATATATATATCATATATATATATATTATATATATACTACTAATATATATATATATATTATATTATATATATATTAATATATATTATAGTATTTATATATATATATATATAATTATATATATATATATATATATATATATATATATTTATATATAATATATATATATATATAACTATATATATATATATATATATATATATATATACAATATATATATATATATATTATATAAATATATATATATATATATAATAATATATACTAACTAATATATAGTATATATATAATTATATATATATTATATGTAATAATATATATATATATAATATATATATATATATATATATATATATATAGTAATAAATATATATTATACTATATATTATATATTAATATATAGCTATAATATATATTAAGTCACATGGCCACCACCATCTTTACTTAACTAGTCTGGTAGAGGTCTAGGAATGAATTTTTGGCATTATTAATATTTTAAACATAATGAACAAAGTCTCAGAAACTTATTGATATAAAAACATATACGATTGATCAGACGTAAAGCAATATATATATATACTATATTATATATATATATATATATATATATATATTATATATATATATATATCTATATTATATATATAATATAATATATATATATATAGTATATATATATATATATAAAATATATATTATAATATAATATAGATATCTTATATATATTATATATATATATATATATATATATATATATATACTATATATATATTATATATATATATATTATATATATATTATATATAAATATACTATATATTATATATATATAATATTATATATATATATATAATATATATATATATATATATAGTTATACATATATATATATTAATATATATATATACATATATATTATATATATATCATATATCTATATAGTATCATATAATTATATAATATATATATATATATATATATATATATATTATATATATATAATAATATTATATATATACTATATTATATATACTATATATATATATGATATATAATATATAATTATATATTATATATATAGTTTATTATATATATATATACTATATATAGTATACTAATTATATATATAATATATATATAAGTATATAGTATATCCATCACTGATTTTTACAAAAATTACGCGGCCAATCACATCACTCCTATTTGATTTTGTAACCACTTTACAACTGCCTCAGCATTATCGCACATATGTACAAAATTGTTGCATAAATTGATGTAACACCTTTTTTTAAAAGATTTCAATTGAATTACTGATGATCAAACACGATTTATTAGAGTCCGCTATGATGGAGATTTGAGGAGGAAAATGCAAGTCATGCTATAGTATTGGAGGCCAATCGAAGCTGATTACGTTATATTTCTCTCAATTTGGTAGAGCTTCATTTCTAATGCACACGTTACAACTACTTTTGCCTTACGATTCATGAAATTCCCAAAACAGTGTAAATGACCCACCCTATAATATTATATATATATATATATATATATATATAGTATTATATATTATATATATATATATACTATATATAATATATATATAATATATATATTATATATATATATATATTATATATATATATATATAGAAAATATTACCTGCCATAGACATTTGAAGTGTAGGATATATCCCATGACACTCCCGTGCCAAATGGTACGCACCTCTTGTGCTCATATCCACACTCTTCTCACATAGGAATAGACTCTCCGTATCAAATACAGACCATAAAACACTACTATTATTACAGACAACACTTTTTCATATATGCCTATGTGTGGGGGGGGGGGGTAAAAGAATTTCCAAAGCGTACGTTCTGCGTGGATCTGTTAAATGTATGACCAAAGTAACCGACCATGTTTTTTTCGGTCAATTTGTATGAAACGCCCGAGTATATTGATTGATAGAGGAATAAACGACGAGGAGATGAGGGGAGCAGAGATGGATGTATTTTGAAAAGGTAAATTTGATCTGCTTTCCATGACTGAAACAAAATGAAAGGAAGCGTGAAGACGAGTTGTGTGGGGTAAAATGTGTGTTTGCTGGAGTGGAGAGGAATGAGAGGGTGGAAAAAGGGGTTACTTCTGATTAGTGATTTGTGGCAAAGAGCAATGGTGGATTTTGCTTGTATGAATACTAAAATGCTATTGGTTAAATTTAAGTTTGAATGTGTGGTTTGAACATATGGTCCATCTGAGGGTGATGCTGACGATGGTGGGACTTTCTGGGATATTATGAAAGATATTTTTAAGGGTAAATAGGTCCTTTCGGAATGATTGCGTTGGCAACTTGAATGGTTGGATATGGTTTCAATAAAGGGAAGGTATAACAGGTACCTTTTGGATTGAGAGAGAAAATGAGAATGGTAGGAATGTGGTTGATTTCTGTGGGGAGAGTGGTATGTGTGTAAGTAATACATTCTTTGAGCACAAGAGTATTCATAAGTATACGAGAGTTGGTGTAGGTAGAGATGGTATCGAAGTGAAAAGTAGGATTGATTTTGAGTTATTGAAGAAAGAGATGTTGAAGAATGTGTTGAATTTTAAATCAATGATAGGTTGGGGATAGAAATATCAAATCATGAATAGGGGAGTTAGTTTATTGTGTTATATGGAAGATATATGCTGATATTTTGGTTGAAAGATTGCGTCGAGGGACTGAGGGGCTGATTGTTCAAAAAAAAAAAAGGTGCACTTACAAGTGGTAGAGAATATGCAGATGAAATTTTTACATCGAAGCAAATGACTGAGAAAATGAGAAAGAGAAGAAGAATAAATTGTATTTAAGTTTCATAGACTTGAAACAGGCCTATTACAGGATCAATAAGAGAGCTCTGTGGAAAGGGTTAATGATATACGGTGGTAGTGTTATGCTTCTGAATGGAATCAAAAACATAGATGTTGATAGTGAAGAATAAGTGGAGTGGAGAGTTAATGTTTTAATTTTAATAGCGGAGCGAGGCAGGGGTGTGTTATACCTCC
The DNA here is from genome assembly GCA_015478945.1 of Trachelipus rathkii. Taxonomy (NCBI): domain Eukaryota; kingdom Metazoa; phylum Arthropoda; class Malacostraca; order Isopoda; family Trachelipodidae; genus Trachelipus; species Trachelipus rathkii. The sequence goes on from JABUQX010061652.1 coordinate 13,514, forward strand.
ATAACTATTTAATTTGTATGTAGATGGGGTGATGAGAGTTATATTGCTTATTGCACGCTAAGCATTTGGTTTTGTGTGGCAAATCTAAAGAAAGCTTGAGAGGAATGATAGAGTAAATTTGGTAGAGCATGTAAAAGTAGAGGTTTGAAGGTAAATAGGGATAAAATGAAGGTGATGGTGGTGGTGGGTGAGGAGATTCCACAACGTAAAATCATATTTAATGGTGAGCAACTGGAACAAGTATCAGAGTTTAAATATTTAGGGTATATGCAGGATGAAAAGGAGTCGGATGATGCAGAGTGTAGTAGAAAAGTTGTTAGTGGTCGGAAAGTTGCTGACCCAATTAAATCTTTGGTGAATGCAAAGAGACTAAATCTTGAGTGCACTATGGTGCTGCATGAGAGTTATATTGTTACCGGTGTTAATGTATAGCAGAAAAACTATGGTGTGGAATAAGAAGTATGGATCTAAGGTTCTGTCTGTTAAGATGGATAATCTTAGGGGTGTATTAAGTGTGAGAAGAATTGATAAAATGGTTAATGAGCGTGTTAGGGAGGTATAATGTGAAGAGAGGCGTGAGTGAGAGAATAAGGGAGATTTTATTAAGATGGATTGGTCATGTGGAAAAGATGGATGATAATTAATCAGTTGGTTAAGCGAATGCAAAGAAATCAGTGTGTTGGGAATTAACATGCTAGAAGACCAAAGAGAAGCATGAAGTCAGTAAAGGAGTGTCTGAAGGAGAGGAATGTGAATTTGATTCGTGCGATAAGAATGATGCATACATTATAGGAGTGAATAGCGGGGTTTTGTGAGTGGGTACAGTTGTGGGCCTGGTTTAGGGGATGAACCCTTCCATTCCCGAGATATCACAGTAGAGTCATTTGTAGTATTGTAAAGCCCTAGGATGGATGTAGGGCTTCCAAGGGCTCACCCTTAAGGATATGATGGAAAGATATGCGGGGGGAGGGGCTTTCCTTTCGACTTACGCCTGGCTCTTCTACTCAACAATTCTATTTCGTGCATGTTAAGCATCCTACCCCATCTGTGGTGATTTGAAGAGAGGATAGAGAAAGAAAGAAGATATATAATATATATATATAATTATATATATATATAGCTTCTTACTCGAGCGATATATATATAATATATATATATATATATATATATATATATATATATATATATATAATAACTTTATAACTGTTCTTGAACCCAAGTTTTTTGGGGGGCTAGGGGGGGGGGGGGGGGGGGGGGGGGGGGGGGGGGGGGGGGGGGGGGGGGGTGAGAATAGCTCAAGTCGTAAGGCAACCTGGTATATGGTCCGTCAGTCGCAACATGGCGGGTGGTTCAATCCCGGAGAAGCATTTAAGTTCTTTACCTTCCATTATATTTCTTTCTAACATTCTTGTATGATTCGATTAATTAGAATGCAATTTTTAACTTATATATATATATTATATTATATAATATATATATATATATATATATATATATTATTAATATAAATAGAGTAATATATATATATATATATATATATATAACTATATAATAAAGTATATAATATATCTAATAGTGGTAGTGCCTAGATAACACCGTATACAGGGGTGCATTAATAGCTGTCAGTTTGGAAATTTTCCATGAGATGAATTTGTACCTTGAAAGCATCCATCTTGAATGTAAGTACTTTTTATTATTATTATTATTATTATTATTATTTTATTATTATTAATTATTATATTATTGATTATTATTATTAATTTTTATTATTATTATTATTATAATTACGAGATTTTTATTTTTGTCAGTATTTTGTTTTAATTTTTATGTTATAATTATAATTATTATTATTATTACTATTCTTATTATTATGTATTATTATTATATATTATTATTATTATTATTATATTATTATTATTATTATTTTATTTTTTTTCATCTATTATTATTATTCTTATATTATTATTATTATTATATTATTATTATTATTATTATTATTAATTATTATTATTTTACTATTATTATTTATTATTATCTTTATTATATAAATTAATTGTATTATTATTATTATTATTATTATTATTATTATTATTATTATTATTATTATTATTATTATTATTATTATTATTATTATTATTATTATTTTATTATGATTAATATTATATATATATATAATAAATATTATATATATATAATATATATATTATATATATATATATATATATATAATAATATATATATATATATATATATATATATTATATATATATTATATATATATATAATATTATTATAATATTTATTGTTCGATATACATGCTTGCCATGCATACATTGAATATACATACAATGTATAGTCTATTATAAGTCCATGCATGATATATATATATTAATATACTATATATATACTATATGCATATATTTATATATAATAAATATTATTTTTTAATTATTAAAATTTTTATTGGAATTTAAACTATATTTCCATTTTATAATAAAGCTGATATGAAACATTATTCCGATTTAGGCAGTTCTGAAGTCGACAAGAGCAGTTTGATTACGAAACTGGAATTTGAAATAGAAGCCCTTAATAATTCTACTTACACAGTTAATTTCGAAAGATTGATTAGAAGGAAGATAAATTTAATCAACCATGTTTATGATACCAACGACGAAAGTAGGTTAGTGTTGTAGACCAAACTGTTTAGGAAGGAAATATATTTAAAGTGTATTTTAAATTCAAACTTTTGTAATGAAAAATTCTTTAAATAAATTATAAATTCAATTCTTCACTAATTATATAAGTATCTTAAATTTAAATAAGAAAAACGACATTCAATGTAAAAATATAATTTACAACAAACTGATTCCTTAGCAATTTTTCCGAGTTTATATGCCTCCCAGAAATATGGCTTTTACAACTTTCTTGAATATTCCCTAATTATTGCTCCCTATCCTGTTCAAAAATTAAACTGAATGAGATAGGAGCTTTATTTAAATAAGGGAGAAAAATTAACATTCCACCAATAAAATTTCAGTTGACCAGAATAGATATTTTAAAGTAAAAAAAATCATATACATTAGGAAGCAAGAGTATAAATATTTTTCAAGGAAAAAGGATAAGTAAAGAAAAGAAAAAAGAAGTTCATCAATATTTCATCTTCTGATTTACCAATGTGTATTCAAGTATTAAATGGAAATGTTGCGTCCATCGCGCTATAAGTAATTTTCAATATGAGAACACCAAGTTGCTAGTTTTTTTCATTTTAGCACGTTTAGTAAGGGAATGAAAATGCGCTTCATTTACATAGAATAAAGTGTCTATTTCAGCAGAAAAAGAATTAATAAGGTCGTAAAACTCAGGTATGACCCTATTCAAAGTTAAATAAAACATAAGCCTCCTTAAAATTATTAATAGCAGGAGTAAATGCGAGATTGATAAGAGAGCTAATGTTAGTTATAAAGAAAGATTTCTTTGGTGTTGAAATATGGGGTTGCCCAGAAAAAATACTTGATATCTATGCAAAGACCAAGGATAAAAATGGAGATTTTAAAAGAGTTTAATTTCTCAAGACCAAAAAGAAACAATCAAAGACAGCGCGAGCAGAATGGAAAACAATCAAAAGATAAATTATTTTTTCATTTACGAGATATCACAGAAGGGTCCTTCGCAGTATTGTAAAGCCCTAGGGTGGATTTTTGGCTTAAGGGAGTGATGCGACTATCAGAAAATAAAGATTTCAAATAGTTTATATAATTAAGGATTGAAATCAAAATTTTATGAATATAACCAATACAAAAAAATAAAAATAAGATAGTAAGTAGACGGGCAAACATTGTGCAAACCATTAATGATAGAATGAAAATTATCCTATCTATTAATAGTGATTTGTAGCAATTTAAGAGAAAACGTGGTATATCAGCAAAGAGAATGAGTAAAACCAAATAAATACGGCTTACTACAGAAGAACAATATCTGATCTTACATCCAATAGGTGAGCCAAGTGTAGAGAATTGTCAAGAGAGGAAATGGTGAACACCTGTACTAACACATAAGTCTTCAATAATAACTGAATTAGAATGATTTTAAAAGAAAACTAGAAATGAGCAAGCAAATAAAATGGAAAAATTATAAGATGAGAATCTTAGTTTGGGCACATCAATCTTCACGACACAAAACTTCAAATAATCTGGAAACTGATTACAAAGAGCGAAAGCAATACTGATAATAATCATTCAAAAGTGAATGAATCTCCACATTAATTAAGATACGTTCAAAGATTTTGGATAGAAAACCAGGAAGAACTATAGATTGATGGTTAGAAGCTTTAGAAAGATTAACTCACTTTAAAAAATAAACATATTTATGCGTGTATTCAAAATGAAACCCTTTTGTATTTCGTCATGGATAACACTGGACGACAAAATTCGACTTTTTGTCAGTTAAATGAGTAAAAATGGGTGTTTCTTGTGGAGTTTTGTGCGCTGATTCCGAATTTGCATACCATTTTGTTGTAACGGGCAGGTTTTTTTTTGTAATACGAAATTAAAAACTTAATATTGTTATAAAATGATAAGATTTAGTTAATTTACTCACCTATATACTTTTGCAATTTAAAATGTAGATTTTGGAAGATTTTCTACTGTAGTTTGCTTAAGGAAAATCCTTTTAAGTTCCTATCAATAGTCTGCAAGCATATTTGGATTATAATTTCTCTGATAACGTTTTTCGATAGTTGAAATGTCTTGGTGGAATCGCTCACCATGTTCATCGCTAATAGCGCTTAGATTGCAGTTAGAAAAAGTCCAAGCTGTGTGTGCGATTTTTATAATTAGGGACACATGTTACATCCCATTGCTTTATAATTACGAGTTTGGAAACTAGTTCTTCATAGTTGTCGGCCTTAATATTGCCTAGAAACTCAGTTATGACCGTTTTAAAGGATCTCAATGCAGGTTTTTCAATATTATTCAAGCTTTCATCAAACTGATGGTCCTTCATTGGCCCTTATTTGTGGATCTACAAATATACCCTCTTTAATTTTAGCCTCACTGATCCTAGGGAATTTCTTATTTACGTTTAGGAACCCTGTACCACTTTTATCCATTGCTTTTACAAAGTTTTTCATTAACTCGAGTTTGATCAAAGGAGGAAGATATACGAGTTTAGGTTTCATAAGTGGTTGAAAAATTACATTTTTATTTCCAGGTATTAAATTTCTTTTAGGCCATTGCTTCTTTACAAAATGATTTTTGCGATCTCTGCTATCCCACTCGCATAGGAAACAACAAAATTTAGTATATCCTTGTTGGAGACCTAACAAAAGTGCTGTAACTTTTTAATCGCCGTATATATTCCAAGAATGCTGTTCGCATCGTATTTTCGATAACAAAATTTTCATGTTGTCGTAGGTCTCTTTCATATGGGCTCCATAGGCAATAGGAGTCGAAGGTTTTACATTTCCATTATGAAGAAGCACTGCTTTTAAACTGAGTTTAGAAGAATCTATAAACAATCTCCATTCCTTAGGATCATGACAGTCTCCTAATTGTCTCATTAATGAATCAACATCAGTACAATACACTAAATTGCCGTCTACTGAGAAAAAGCGTCGGAATTCTTCTTCGCGTCGCCGATAAGAGGAAATTGTAGTTCCCTTCTCAAGGAGATACCAACCCTTTAATCTAGATGCCAATAGTTCTGCCTGTTTCTTTGACAATGATAGATCACGAACTAGATTATTGAGTTAATGCTGATTAATTCTATGAGGTTCTGTTGACATTCCATCATAATTAAGGTCTTCAAAGTCGTCATTTTCTGGACGTAATTTTAAATCTTCTTCGTCGGAGTTTTCTGACAGGAGATTCACATATTCAGGTGGTGCAGGGATAGGAAGCTCTTCGCTGTTGAGGAACAGGGGCCTAATAGCCGAAGGTAGGTTTGGATATTTGATCTTTGTCTTGATTGTTATTCCAGCAATTTTTGTAATGCAAAATAACAGTCCATTGCGATCCTTTGGTTCCCTCCATACCATTAGAATTGCAAATGACATATGTCTGGACTGTCCGTTAAGCCAACCACTAAGTAATGTTAAGAAGCACAGCAAATATGAGGTGCCCAAGATTTATCTGGATCAAGTTTAATTTCAAAATAAAGTTTATATGCTTTGTTTATTAAGGGAGTAATATTCCTCATTTTGGACTTTAACATTAACTCACCACAAATGTAACAAAATTTGTTTGGATCATTTTTACAATTTCGTGGCATTTTAATTAATGTATCTGATCTGTTAGTGAAATTAAACAATTTGAACGTGTATATATATATATATATAGAGTATATATAGATATATATATATATATATATATAGATATAAATATATATATATATATATATATATATATATATATATATATATATATATATATATATATATATATATAGTTATATATATATATATATATATTTATATATATTATATATATTT
>JABUQX010061652.1:37500-42500 GCA_015478945.1 Trachelipus rathkii
CTAATGTAGTAAAGCAATAAAGCAATGAAATAAACACCAAATCCTAGTCCCCTCCCAGCCGGCTATGAGCTGATGCTTTACTGCTTTAATTCATATTTAAAGATACATTATGTATAAACCTAATATGGAAAAAACTTCATTGCATAAAAATATGGTCTTTGTCTACAAACATAACATAAAATTTCTATAACATATATTTTTATATATAAAAAAAATGCGTTTATTGTACGTAACATAACAAATAATATTAAAATATTTTATGTTTTTTACTAATTTTTTTTTTGCTTTTATGTTCATAAAATAAAAATATCAGTTAGTTAATAAATCAATAAACCAAACTGTAAACAAACGCATACCACATCCGAATTGCAATTCTTTTTCGAGGATTATAAAAAAAATAGAAAAACAGAAATACGTAACATATCAGGCAAAACTTATTTTAAATATAAAAAACCGGGATATAAACCAGCAAAAATGGATTTTATAGCATAGGTCTTAAATACTATTTAAACAATATTTTTTATAAAATATGATACAAAAAGGCTATAATAATAAAAATTATATCATTCAGTAATATTATAATGATAAAATAATAAGAAACATATTTAATATAATAAATGGGTTTTTCATTCTATTATAAATAGACAAAAAGTGTTATTCCTAAATGACTATTTTCTGTATTTTGAATAGAGAAAACGTAATATGTTTTATGGGTGTCTAAAACTACATATCACTTCCTCCCTTGAAGTGGAGCGTATTGTTACACTTAATGTATATAATAAAATCGCTAAAATTGGTAAGTAACTGTCCCTAACATTAGGTCATGTAGGTACTTGACCTCTATGGATCTGTCCTAACTTATTTCCATCCGCGGTCGCACCTACCCGTACACACACGTGGCTACGTATATATATATATATATATAATATATATATATATTATATTATATATATAATTATATTATATATTTATATATATATATATTATATATATATATTGCGACTCCCGTTGACACTTATACACACACACTATGACACTCACACACTGCTATCACACACACACACACACACACCACACACACACACCAAACCACTACACCTCCAACTTTGATGCCTTAGCTTTTGATGCCTCAACTTTGATGCTCAACTTTGATGATGCCTCAACTTCGATGCCTCAACTTTGATGGCACCTATATTGTTTGGTTCAGCTTGATGGTGCTATCTTGATGGTTCAATCTTTGATGGCTCACTTTGCCACTGATGCCCATCTTTGATGACTCCGGCATTATTGATGGTTAGACGCGCGGCGGTTACGCGAAATATTGCGCCTGCGGGCGCTAAAGCGGCGGGCGGGAACGCGGCGGGTTGCACCTGCGGGTGCTGGGGTCGTTGGGCCTTCAGCGGAGGAATCATGCTGCGTCTTGTGGTCACTTATGATCTAGGGGTAGACATCAATATTAGCTTGTTTCTATTATGTAGGGAGGGTAGACAAGGCCATAGAATATCATACTGATACTCATAGTAGGAAAGTGATCCTACAACTTATAATATACACCAATCGAATCCCTGTACCCTTATAACACAGGGGTAGACACCAATATTAAGGCTATTCTAGGCTCTAAGCTAGAAAAAGCTAACTCATACTAGGACGCATCCTAGCAACTTGTCAAATATACACGCAATCGAATCCTCATTACCTTATAATCCTTAGTGGGTGACACCCAATATTAGGGCTATTCAACGCTCAGGGGTGGGAACCATCAAAGATGAACAATCAATAAATCTGAGTCATCAAAGATGAACCCATCAAAATGAACCCATCAAAGCTGAGACATCAAAAGATGAGTCATCAACTATAGGTGGTATCAAAAGATGACGTCATCAAAGATGAGTCATCAAAGATGAACCATCAAAGCTGAGGTAATCTAAAGTTTGAGACAAAAAATTGAGCCATCCAAAGTTGAAGGCCATCAAAATATCGAGTGTGTGAGTGTAAGTGTATCTGTGTGTAAGTGTAAGTGTATATGGGCTAGTGTAAGTGTCCTATGGCGAGTTAAGGGCGTATAAGAGTCATAGTGGTGTATGTATGTAAGCTGTAAAGTGTAAGTGTCTAATGGGTAAGTGGTATGTCTATGGTTGAGTGTAAGTGTCTATGGTGAGTGTAAGTGTGTATAAGTGTCTATGGCAGGGTGTAGGTGGGTGTGTGCGTAAGGGTAAGTGTAAGTGTATCTATGGGTAAGTGTAAGTGTGTATAAGTGTCTATGGCTGGGTGTGTATGTGTGTAAATCTGTGTGTGAGTGTGTGTGTGTGTGTAATTGCGTAAGTGTGAGTGTATCTGTGTGTGAGTGTAAGTGTGTATGTATCTAGGTATGTGTGTATGTGTGTTGTGTAAGTAATATATATATATCATATTATATATATATATATATTAGTATATATATATATTATATATATATATATATATATATATATATATATATATATTATATATATATAATAATATATATATATATATATATATATATATATGTATTATATATATATATATATATTATAATATATACTATATATATTATATATATATATAATATATAATATATGTGTGTGTGGTGTGGGCTATAAGTTTTAGAAAAAGACTAACTCATAGTAGGAAGCATCCTAGCAACTTGTAATATACACCAATCGATTCCTCATACCTTAATAACCTAGGGGTATACACCCATATTAGGGCTATTTCTCGGCTCAGGGGAGGCTAGAAAAAGCTTGAAAAAAGTGGCACTCGTTGGCACATTGTGGCACTCAGTTTGACACTAGTGGGCACTCACTTGGCCTCATTGTCAACTCATTGGCCCTCATTGGCACTCCTTGGCACTCCACCTGCACTCACCTGGCAACTCATGAATACTCATGGAAAACACTAATAGATACACCACTAGATAACTCCTTACGGTGATTGGGAACCATCCAAAATGTACTGAACCATCAAAATATACTGAACCATATAATGTTGAGTCATCAAAGATGGCATCATCAAAGTTGAGGCCATCAAAGATGAACCAATCAAATAAACACCATCAAGCTGAACCAACAATATCGGTGCGCATCAAGTTGCGGATCAATGCTGCGGCATCAATGCATGAGGATCAAAGTTGAGGCATCAAAAGCTGAGGTAGGATCAACCATCAGACACTTACACTTACCGCATAGACACTTACTACTTACACTTACATACATACACACTATGACACTTTTACACACTTACATTCACTATGACACTTACACTAGCCCATATACACTTACACTGCACACACAGATTACACTATACTGTACACTCACAGCACTCCATTTTTTTTGATGGCCTCAACTTTGATGGCCAATTTTTTAGTTGCCTCAACTTTGATTACCCTCAGCCTTTGATGGTTCATCTTTGATGACTCATCTTTGATGACGTCATCTTTGATACCACCTATATGATGACTCAATCTTTGATGAAGTCATCTTCGTCCGGTGTCTCTTGAATGGTTCATCTTTGGGATGATCAGATTTATTGATTATTATCTTTGATGGTTCCCAACCCTGAGCCTTGAATAGCCCTAATATTGGTGTCTACCCCTAGGTTATAAGGTATGAAGATTCGATTGGTGTATATTACAAGTTGCTAGGATGCGTCCTAGTATGAATTAGCTTTTTCTAGCTTACCCTGAACATAGAATAACACTAATATTGGTGTCTACCCCTGTGTTATAAGGTATGAGGATTTGATTGGTGTATATTATAAGTTGCTAGGATCCTTCCTACTATGAGTTAGTATTTTTCTAGCCTTTTCTACCCTACCCTACATCATAGAACAAAGCTAATATTGATGTCTACCCCTAGATCATAAGCTGACCACCAGGACGCAGCATGATTCCTCCGCGTGAAGGCCCACGACCCCGCACCCGCAGGTGCGACCCGCCGCGTTCCCGCCCGCCGCGTGCGCCCGCAGGCGCAATATTTTCGCGTAACCGCCGCCGCTGAACCATCAATAATGCTGAGTCATCAAAGATGGCATCATCAAAGTTGAGCCATCAAAGATGAACCATCAAGATAGGCACCATCAAAGCTGAACCAACAATATAGGTGCCATCAAAGTTGAGGCATCAATGCTGCGGCATCAATGCTGAGGCATCAAAGTTGAGGCATCAAAGCTGAGGCATCAAAATATCGAGTGTGTGTGTGTGTGTGTGTGTGTGAGTGTAAGTGTCTATGGGTGAGTGTAAGTGTGTGTGTGTATAAGTGTCAACGGGATCGCAATATATATATATATATATATATATATATATAGCTATATATATATATATATATGTATGTGCGTGTATATATATATATATATATATATATATATATATATATATATATATATATATATATATATATATATATATATATATATAATATGATATATATATATATATATATATATACGTAGCCACGTGTGTGTAGGGGTAGGTGCGACCGCGGATGGAAATAAGTTAGGACAGATCCATACAGGTCAGGTACCTACATGACCTCATGTTAGGGACAGTTACCTACCAAAGGCAAGGCGGCAGGTACTTGGATGAGCTCAAGATAATCCCTACTAATCCCTTACGAACCTTTAAGAATGGTCAATTTCAGCCCTCGATACGGTATCAAGGCCGAAATATCAAGGCCAAACCGAAATATCAAGGCCAAAACATCAAAAAAAAGGGGCTAAGCCCCTAAAGGGGGGCCAAAAATAGGGGGGAGACACGTACGACGGTTGGCGCACCCCTTCGCCGAAGGGGTGCAAAAAATTGGGGGTTGGGCAAAAATTAGGGTTCCCAAAAATTAGGGTGGGGTAAAAAAGGTCAGGTGGGGTAAAAAAGGTTAGCTCCAGTTTGTGGTTCCTACTACTAAGGCTGAATGTTATGACTATGATAAATTATATTAAGGCTTGTAGTGTGGCTAGCATGTGCCTTAGCTATTGTTTTTTCTTTTGGT
>JABUQX010061652.1:52500-55698 GCA_015478945.1 Trachelipus rathkii
TTAGATTTGATATTGGTCTGTTCCTAAGGAACCGTAATTTTATTTTTATTTTTTTTTAGTTTATATCGTTTTGGTTATTTTTTTTTAATTAAGTGTGTTTTGTTTATTAAGTGATGCCCTGTTTTAAGTGTTTTTAACTATTATGGTTTTAATATGTGAAGAATCTGATGTAACCTTATAAAGATAAGTTATTCGTTTTTAATTTTTGATTTTGAAGCTTTTTTAGTTATGTTAGATACTTATAGTTAGTTTTTAGGATTGGACAGTCGAAAGCAATACGCAGTTTAGCTAGTACTAGGTTTTTTATTTTTATTTTTTTCCTCGACTTCTTTTTTACTTAGTTTTTTGGCGTTTACGTATTTGAATATCCGTTATTATAATTTATACAGTTTTTAGCTTCCACTTTTTTAGTTGATCAATAGTATTTTTTTTTCTTTTTTTTTGTATGCAATTTCTTGAGAGTGTGTGAGTGCGCGAGTGTTTTTGAACTTTCTGGATTTTTCATATTTTAGATATTTACTGTAAATATAGGTTTTAGCGTATTTTATTCCAGGTTTTAAATGTAGGTTTTAGCTTATGAATAACTTTATCCTCTTTTCTCCTTTGGGTTTTGTCTGTTTGTTTCTGTCTGTTGTTCTTTTTTGTTGTTGTGACTGTGTGTGTTGCGTGTATGATGGCGGATTTGCACGGGTCGCGGCTTTCATTTTGACTTTCCCCCATCCGTGGCTTGCACTCTACACTTTGCATCCGTGGAAGTCCCACCTCTCTAACTCCTAACCTAATCTTTGCTCTTGTCTGAGAACCCAGATGGCTAGGAATTCATCCTCAAACTCGTTTAATATAATCCAACTATAAACTTATTTTCATAATTTCCCGTCTGAAAGGGTGGAGTATGTCCTATGTACAAATAAACACCTGTAACACGTCTCGAGAATCTTGAATCTCCTAATTTCGATGTTCTGTGGCTTAAAATCTTTCTTCCTTCTACTACTATAGTCTTGTGCTTCTGCTACTGTTCTCCTAACAGAACATATTTTCCTGCCTTTTTTGATTACCTTACTACTTCTCATAGACTATTATATCTTCTTATCCAAATACTGAGGTCCTCTATTTAGGGGATTTTCAATGTACACAACACTGAATGGTTGGGGTCCTCTCATGTCCTGATTTAGGTGGGGAGGAACGCCGAATCATTCAGTATCTCCAACGATCTGGAGCAACTAATTAAAAAACCAACACACATTCCGGATCGTCCAACCAATTCTTGAACACTCTTGACCTATGTTTCACCACTAATCCCCTTCTCTCTATAAATACAAAAGACCACCTCGCTCCATCAGTAAATCTGACCAACAACCTTATGATCTCTAATTTTTAATACTTTCCTCTCACAACAGCTCCATCCTGCCCTTTGCGTTTTTTTCTGGCAACTATTATATGGGGCTGATGGGGGGCATTGCGTTTCTTCTACGCTAACAACAATTGGAGTGACTGCTTTGACTCTGAGGATGCTTCGGCTTCTGCCGATAAAGTAGGAGCTGTAATCGTCGATGGAATGAGCAGGTTCATTCCTTCTTCGACTAAATCTTTTTCTCCTCAAAATCCATGGTTCGATCGTGCTTGGTCTCTGGCCATTCAGGCTAGAAGACAGTGCGTATCGGGTGTGGAAAAATTTTCATTCTCCTATTACTCTCGCTAATTTTCATTCAGCTAGAAATCGTTGCAGGGAAACTCTTCCGACGTGCAAAGCCGGACTTTCCATTACGAAAGTGCTTCTGACCTCGCTTGGTTCTCCTACTGACAAATCTTTCTGGCTCTTGCCAAAAAACATCTCTAACAACTTCTGTAAATCATCCTTTCCCCTCCTATTTATTCGCCTGATGGTTCTGTTGCTAATACTCCAACTGAAAAAGCCAATCTCTTTGATCTTCTTTTTTCTCTAAGTAGAGCTTGGACACCTCTTGCAGTTCCTCCTCCTCGCTCCTTCTCCTCTCCAGGTTGCCTATGCCTTTGCCTGTCATTACATTTGACGGGTTGCATGGCTTCTGAATCTATAAACGGTAAGGAAGGCGGGAGGCCCGATGGCCATTCCTCCCCGGTTTTTGAGGGAGTGGTGCTTCCGTACAGACCCCGCCCATCGTTCAACTATATTCTCTATGCCTCAATACTACCACAACATTTTCCCTCAGTGTTGAAAGCGCGCATATGTAAAACCTATTCCGAAAAAAAGGAAGCCGCTCTAATCCTTCTAACTATCGCCCTATACTCTAACTGTATCTATCTAAGATCTTTGAAACCCTCTTCAACTCCCACTTCTTAACCCATCTGGAATCTAATTCCCTTCTTTCCGATCGCCAGTACGGCTTTCGGCGCTCGAGGTTTTACTGGCGATATACTTTCCTATTTAACAGATTTTATGGTTTTCCGCCTTAGGAACTACGGGAAGACAACTTCGGTGGTGGCGCTTGACATATCTCAAAAGATTTGACCGGGTATGGCATACGGAGTCACTGCTCTCCAAGCTCCCCTCCTTTGGATTTCCTCCTTCTCTTTGCCTTACTTTGTCTAGCTTTCTTTCAAAAACCGCTCAATATCGGCTGTTGTTGCTGGGGCGGACTTCTTCTTCCTTTCTGTCAATAGTGGTGTTTCCTCAGGGTTCTGTCTTATCTCCTACTTTATTGCCTGCTTTTATTAATTAATCTTCTCACCTGCAACACTCTTAACTCCTGTCCACTCAATAATGCCGGTGACTCGACCCTTCATTTCTTGCAACTATTTCAATTCGGCTCCCTCTTTTACTTCTAGAATTGGCCTCTCGTCTTAATCTTTCACGATTCTATTCTCCGCTGATCTGGCAGAATTTCCCGGGTAGGGTGGTCTGATACCTTGTGAAATTTAATTCTTTAAAAACGCAACTTCTACAAATCTCCCTCTCTAAGACAGCTTCTAACTTTCCTATCTCTTTCGACGGTTCTCCTCGTCTCTCCATGTTGACAACAATAAACAGTTCTTGGCCTTAACATAACAGAAAATGTCTTGGACACCTCACATCACAATGGTTGCTAGGGGCGGCCTCAAAGAAACTGGAGTTCTGTTTAGACTGCGAGACTTTTTTTCCTCTTTCTCAGTCTGTTCCAGCTATAAGCAAGGGTCGTCATCCGCCTTGTAGGAGTACTGCTTCTCATATCTGGGGGGGGG
>JABUQX010061653.1:0-25000 GCA_015478945.1 Trachelipus rathkii
TAGCAGGCCATACAACTTTTCCCAGTGGTCTCTTTAGCCCTACTATCCCACAAGAATATGAAACAAGGGTACTTAGTATATCTGAGTGATCTATTGGAATCGATGCATAACTATTGCTATTGTACAATAAAACACACTTCAAGCTTCTCGTTGAACTATCCCTATAAACAATCGCCAATCTTCTGGTCGGTATTTAGGTAACCCCATTTGAAGTAGGAGTCCAGGGATGTTTACAGTATACTAGGTTTTCTTTTTCAATGAAATATGGAAGAAGTACTACCTCTCTTGTCCGAAAAAAAGTTATTTTACATTCGGCCTTGAGACAGTTCTTTTCACTTAGTCTAGATGCTAAAAGCTCAGAATCTTGCTTGGAGAGACTTAACTCTCGTACTAAATCATTGATCTCTTCCTGGGAGAACTGTTGCTGTGTAGAAGTACTTTCTTCATATTCACTACCACTATCTGCACGTGTGCACACCAAATCCTGGATATCTTCTTCATCAGACAATGCTAGGTCTGGGAGTGTAGTGAACACTGGATGGGGACATCGTCGGAGGGTGGTAGTGGTACAGGTCGCCTTGTTGATTCCAAACTGGATACTCAAATTTACGTTTTTTGTAACGATTGATACCCTTCACATTAACCAAACAAAATAACAGTCACTGGTGATTTTTTGGCTCCCGCCATACCATATAGGCACACCAAATTTTTAAACCTTTTCTTCGTCCATTTTCCACTGACGTAGATTTTCGACACACGTTTTACAGACCATATGGGGAGCCCAAGACTTATCTTGGTCTCCGAGTTTCATTCCAAAGTATGCCAGATATGCTTGCTTCACAAAGTTATTAATATTTCTTCTTTGGTTCTCCTGGCAATATTCACCACAGATGTAGCAGAATACATTGGGGTTATTCAAACAGGCTCTTCGAGAAGTACTCATAGTGTTCTGAAAATAGAAAAAAATAAAGTATATATAAAGGTAAGCCCCTTAAAAAGAAATAAAACGATATTACTGTAAATATGCATTAAAAATTTTTTTTGTATAAGAGTAAATCTGAAACACCCTGTATCAACTAGAGCCAATCTTGGAAAACTAATGTCATTTCTGAAATCAGCACACCCGATATACTATAAATTCGATAAAATATCCTTGGCAGTAAAAAAAAATTTTTTTTTGTTGGCCAATGATATAATTCTTTCTTTCTTTCTTCACCTTCCTCTTTGCCCCAAGATTGGGGGTAAGGTGCTGTACAAGCATCGGAAAAGAAAAGCAGTAGGAGAACATGACAAACGTCGAAAAGAAAGCCCAGCCTTACCGCCCCCTCTGTACCATTAATTAGTGAGAGCTCGTCACAGACAGAAAATCCACCCTAGAGCATCATGGGACCGGGCGACGGACCTCACTACGGTAAATCGTCAATGTAAGGGTTCATCCCTGCCAGCCCAGGTGGGCCACAACCATCCCCCATACAAAACCCCGCCATTCTCTCCTATCATGCACCTTTATTCTCGCCTCTGCTAAACTCACATTTCTCTCCTTCAGACATTCGTTCACCGACTCAATCCACTTTCTCTTCGGTCTCCCAGCCGGTCGGTTCCCAACACACTCTCCACTATACATCCGCTTAACCAACCTACTTTCATTCATCCTTTCCACATGACCAAACCATCTCAACATACTTTCATTTATTCTCTCATTTACCCCTTTCTTCACACCACACCACTCTCTAATACGTTCATTCCTCACTTTATTAATTCTTTTCACACCTAGCATGCCCCTAAGATTGTCCATCTGAACACATTGAACTTTAGATCTATACTTCTTATTCCAGACCATAGTCTCACTACCATACAATAACACAGGTAACAACATACCCTCATGTAAGACTCTAGCGCACTCAAGACTTAGTCCCTTTACATTCACCAACGATTTAATTGCACCAGCCACCTTCCTGCCATTCACAACTTTCCTACTACACTCTGCATCATCCGTTCCCTTCTCATCCAACACATACCCTAAATATTTAAACTCAGACACTTGCTCCAGCTGCTCATCATCTAACATAACTTCACACTGAGGACTGTCCTCACTCACAACCATAACCTTACTCTTATCTACGTTTACTTTCAAACCCCTCCTTTTACATACCCTGCCAAATCTCTCTACCAATCCTCTCAAACTCTCTTCAGATTCGCCACACAGAATATAATTTAGCAGTTAATTATTTACATTCAAAATTTATTAAGCTTTATATTTATAAACTTGGTATTTTTTATTGATCTCAAAGTTTTTCCCTTTTTTTTTTTGTTTACAGGTTTTTGTTTTATTCCCGTGTATTTGTCCTCTTTTTATCCAGCGCTCACCAAGTTTTTTTTCAACACATTTCTTACTTTCCTCTTTTGCAGGCCATAATAATAATAATAATAATAATAATAATAATAATAATAATAATAATAATAATAATAATAATAATAATAATAATAATAATAATTAACAGGAAGCTGATATTGTTGAAAAAGTACGAATGAGGCATACAAATTCTGAACTAGGTCGACATCTCTACACAATCCTTCGAGGGGAACCGTATGAGTCTTCGACGACCTTGGAGGATTACGCTTGCAATTTACCATCTAATGCCCTTATTTATAGGTCAATGAGAGCTAAAGTTTATCGTATATTGCAACAGAGTGCCCAAGGTTAGGGGAATTTGAAATTTTCATGCCCTTGAATAAACCAATTATTTAGGCATATAAACTCCACAATACATTCCTGGTAATATCAAAATATTTATTATTATTATTATTATTATTATTATTATTATTATTATTATTACGTAAAATTTGTGCCTGTAGCATGTTTTCATAATGTCCAATAATATCTTATCTAATTTCTTCCTTCCCATCCCCCCAAACAGTTGAAATGCTTCACGTAGAGGAATGGTGCATGTATAGTGGCAACACTTTGAAACAACCTGACCTCGTTGAACCTGAAGATATTCCAGGTAAATTCTGACGATGAAAAGGGTATTATTATTATTATTATTATTATTATTATTATTATTATTATTATTATTATTATTATTATTATTATTATTATTATTATTATTATTATTATTATTATTATTATTATTATTATTGAAATTACCTTACTCTTTATTTTTCGTGTTTTAAGTTCCCTAATATATTGTTTGTTTTTAAGATCAATTGATTAATTGATTAATGTTTTGGATTTTGTAGAAGGAACTCCATCCCTAGAAGAACTCTGGGAAGGAAGTGACGACTTTAAATGGAGAACTTTTTGCAATTGTATTCACGCAGAGCTTTGCGACACTAGAACTCAAACCTCCCTTTGAACGGCATCTTAAAGTTGGTAGGATATATATATATATATATATATATATATATATATATATATATATATATATATATATATATATATATATATATATATATATTGTTTTTTTATTTGCAGATATATATATATATATATATATATATATATATACTATATATATATATATATATATATATATATATATATATATATATATATATATATATATATATATATATATATATATATATATATATATATATATATATATATATATATATAAAAACTGGGTATGTTGTATAGTGGTTACGTATAGTAGTGAAACTATGGTGTAAAATAAGAAGTATAGGTCTATGGTACACTCTCTTGAGACAAATAATCTTGGGGGGTGTTTTAGGTGTGAGAAGAAGTGATAGAATTAGGAATGAGCGTGCTAGGGAGGTGCGTGTGTGTGTGGGTGTGGGTGTGGTGTGGGTGTGATATGAAAAAAATCCATGAATGACATTATATTAGGATGGTTTGGTTATGTGGAAAGGATGGATGATAGTCGGGTGGTTATGCGGATGTTTAGAGTAGAGTGTGTAGGGAATCGATTGGCTGTGAGACCTAAGAAAAAAGTGGATCGAGTTCACAAAGGAGTGTTAAGGAGAGGAATGTGAATGTAGTTCAAGCGAGACGAATGGTGCATAATAAGAATGAATGGCGGGGTTTTGTTAGGGGGGTATGGTTGTTGAACATGACCATGGGATGAACCTTTACATTGAAGAGATACCTCAGTGGGGGGTTCGTCACAGTGTAGTGATGGAGCCTTAGGGTGGATTTTCGGCTGCGACCGGCTCGCACGTAACTATATGAGTGAAAAGTGTGGGGGATAATCCCGTGCATGTTATTCACCGTACCCTTATCTGTGGGGATGTTACGAGAGTATAAAGAAAAAGATTATATATATATATATATATATATATATATATATATATATATATATATATATATATATATATATATATATATATATATATATATATATATATATATATATATAAATATGTGTAGATATATAAGGGTATTTTGGTCGGAAAGAGTGCGTCGAGTGACTGAGGGACTGATTGTGTGAAGAACAAGGTGCGTTTAGGAGTGGTAGAGGATGTGTGATCAAATCTTTACATTGAAAACAAATGATTGAGAAAATGAGGGAGAAGAAGAATAAATTGTATTTAGGTTTTATGGACGGCAACAGGCGTATGATAGAGTTAATAGGGAAGCATGCAGCAGGTGTTAGTGATATATGGTGTTGGTGGGTAGGTCTGAATGCAATCAAAAGTATGTATGACGATAGTGAAGCGTGTGTAAGAATAAATGGTGTCAATGGTGATTGGTTTAGGATTAATAGCGGAGTAAGACAGGGCATAGGCAGGCCCCTAAGTCTAATTTGTAGCAGATGGGGTTATGGAAACTTGAGAGTGGGGGATGGTAGGAAATATGTTGAATGAAAAGGAGAATATTGAGTGAGGTGCCTTCTACCTATTAAATGCGGATGTTTTGGTTCTGTGTGGCGAATCTGAAGAGAGTTTGAGAGGATTGGTAGAGAGATTTGGCAGGGTGTGTAAAAGGAGGGGCTTGAAAGTAAAAGTAAGGATAAGGTTATGGTTGTGAGAGAGGACACTCCTCAGTGTGAAGTTATGTTAGATGGTGAGCAGCTAGAACAAGTGTCTGAGTTTAAATATTTAGGGTATATGTTGGATGAGAAGGGAACGGACGATGCAGAGTGTAGTAGGAAAGTTGTGAATGGCAGGAAGGTGGCTGGTGCAATTAAATCGTTGGTGAATGCAAAGGGACTAAGTCTTGAGTGTGCTAGGGTCTTACATGAGGGTATGTTAAGTTACCTGTGTTATACGTATGGTAGTGAGACTATGTGGTCTCAATAAGACGATAGATCTAAAGTTCAATGTGTTCAGATGGACAATCTATAGTGTGTTAGGTGTGAGAAGAATTGATAAAGAGGAATGAACGTATTAAAGAGGGTAGGTGTGGTGCAGAAAGGGGTAAATGAGAGAATAAATGAAAGTAGGTTGAGATGGTTTGGTCATGTGGAAAGGATGAATGATAGTAGGTTGGTTAAGCGGATGTATAGTGGTGGTGAGTGTGTTGGGAACCGACCGGCTGGGAGACCGAAGAGAAAGTGGATTGAGTCGGTGAACGAATGTCTGAAGGAGAGAAATGTGAGTTTGGCAGAGGCGAGAATAAAGGTGCATGATAGGAGAGAATGGCGGGGTTTTGTATGGGGCATGGTTGTGGCCCACTCTGGGCCAGGGCAACCCTTACATTGGACGATTTACCGTGCGGTAGGGTCCGTCGCGGTCCCATGATGCTCTAGGGTGGATTTTTCTGTCTGTGACGAGCTCTCACTAATTAATGGTACAGAGGGGGGCGGTAAGGCTGGGCTTTTCGACGTTTGTCATGTTCTCCTACTGCTTTTCTTTTCCGATGCTTGTACAGCACCCTACCCCCAATCTTGGGGCAAAGAGGAAGGTGAAGAAAGAAAGAAAGAAAGAAATATATATATATATATATATATATATATATATATATGGAGAAAAATATATATATATATATATATATATATATATATATATATATATATATATATATATATATATATATATATATATATATATATATATATATATATATATAGATGGGAAATAGTAAAAATATGGCTGTCCAAGAAGAGAGAATTATGACGAATATAATGTTGAAAAACAATGAGTTGCAGCACTTAGTTATTCTGATCTCCGATGGTGTCCAAAAAGATTAATTTGGAACTTTATGATTACCCAATCAAAATATATAAAAGAAAAGGGGAGAAAGAAAGGGGAATGAATTAGAGGAAACTAACCTCTTGGTGATTTTGATTTAATCTTGACCTATCCTTGACACCAATTCTTTTCTTTTGGGAGACATTAGACTACAATCTTCTCTAGCGGTGGTTCCATCAAAGTCATCAGAACACCATTATCTATGCTCACGAAAAGGTGCACACTTGGTTTGATGTTGGATGTGTAAAAGGTCAGTCGGGATATGTGTTTATTTATAAAAATGGATGGGGGAAACTTAAATAATGTGTATAAATATCAATATCCAAATATAACCTCTTAATATGTTTTTTACCAAAGAAAATAACAACGGGATAGCAAAAGAGAATAAGAATCTATATTTATTAAGTAACTCAATATAGAATAACTTAGGTAAAAAAATAATGAAATAATGAAATTGGAAACACTTCCAGTCCTATTTCAGGTCTTGGAGTAATTCTCCACAGAGCCGGAAATAGAAATATGAAATAATTATGCTGGGTAAATATACAATATTATGGACACAGAAGTCCTTTGAATTGAGGGGAAGAATCTCCTCAATATATAAGAATGCGGGTAAATGCAAAAACTGCAGATATGCGGAATCTGCAGAATTGACGAGGGCGGAATTTGGCTCAGTTATACGTCAATAAGTATATATGGGAATGTGTTAAGGGTAATTTATATATACAAAAATTGATGGCGATTGATGGTTACAATCCGATTTATAATTTCAGCTGCCTACCAGTTTTGGTAGTTTATATTTAGCCACATTTTTATCATTTTTTATTTATCATTTATTTAAGATAACAGACGACGTTGACTTAACTGAAGTTGCCGTCATTATGAGAACCCAAGCTTCATTTCATGCGGGTCTGCTAATATGGTATGCATAATACGGTTGATAGTCATTTGATTTGGATCAGGTCATAAGGGCAAAAGGGATCATTTGACTTCAAGGGCTTCTTTCAAAAGCAAGGGGACAAATCCATCAAAGATAAAAGAAAAGCCAAAGCAAAAATGATAAAGCACAAAAATCTGCCCAAGGATAAAAATTTGAGCCGAAGGCAAAAACAAAAAACTGCGTCCTCGCAATAAAAATGGATCCAAAGATAAAAACCTGCAATGGAAATGAAATGAAAACTAAATTAGATTCCATTACAGTGGGGTCAAAGTTAAGTTAAATTTAGTATTTTAAGGGAATTTACTTTATGCTTTAGGAGCTTAAATTTACTTTGATAAGATAAAAATTTACTTAGAGGATAAGTTAAGAAGGGGATATTTCATATTGAGAGATTTAAAGGGAAGAAGGGGATATAAATATATCATGCCATGCAACCATACATTAAAGTTAATGAATATCTGGTTTGGAAACCTTTTTGGGGTTTTTCGCTTGCAAGTTGAGACGTGCAGATGACTGTCCCTTGACCTGCATAAACAATTACATTTGCTTCTATTTAAATTCCTTTAACGTATTTCATATTATTTAGCATTATAGTTGAAAATTTAGGTAATGAAATACGAACAGCACTAACCTGAATGAATCCAAAATGCAATAGTTTAAAGTTTCCCAATATAACATACAAAGAGTGGGAAATACGTACAAACGAAGGTTTAAATATTTAAGATTAAATACTAGTTCGTTTGTAATTGAAAACTATGATATGAAAACTAAGTTAAACTTTAAAGAAAGACTTTTCACTAGAAAAAAGACATATATATTAAGTAGCATTTATCTATAAAATCTATAATGAAGTGAATAAGTAAATCAAGAAATAAATATAGGATATTCACAATTAGTACCTTTGTGAATAATTTGTGAGTTGCCACATTATTACCTTATTACCTCAATAATTAACCGGGGGTTAGGATGAATGTAATCCCCATTACATCCTTCCCCACTAAACTTGGGCCCCACCTCACTTTAAGTTTTTCACTTTAAGAGTGAAAAAGAAAAACTGAGGGTGGTTTGCAAGCTTGCAGGTTATATGAGAATGCATAAAATTTTAAATGAACTTCAAAATATTTACATGAGACACCTGTAAAAGTAACTCTTTTACGAGGTTTCTACATAAATTTATATAGCCATGTAATATGCAATAATTACCAAGAATAATTTCACAACACACTAAGAACAATGTTTGACAATTTACGATATAAAATGCATAAGTTTAATAAGGTTGATTGTTTACCACACTCTAGAAATATAACAACAAAAATATATAAATTATATTAAAGGCAGCACACTGAACACAAAAGCGTTAATAAAGCATTGATGATCTATCACTTTAAAAATCACAGAGTTCACAAGCAATAAGCGTTCCTTTATGGTGTGATCTATCTGTTCAACGATAGAATATTGATATCCTTTTTTCCAAAGTCCGCTTTTCAATGCGGTACAGTACGGTAATTTACACTTATTACGCTATTAACACCATAATTGTTTCGCGAAAGCATTACACTAAGCAACAACCTTTTATTGTTTCATGCAAAGCATTAGCGATAACACAACACTGCAATATCCTTTTATTGCTTCATGCGATAGCATGAACACTATAATAAACACTATAAATAAGAAGCTAATAAGCAATTTCTCACAAGGTGTTGTGTGTAAAAAGGTGTGGGGAATAGAAGTGGTGCACAAAAAATAAAAGATATTAGTATAAGAAGTGGTATGATGATACTTTACATGCACAATGACAAACATGAAATAATTTTTTAATACCATTGCATCATGCAACATGCAACTTTACGTCTTACGCCAACCATCAGTGTGCATATAAAGATCATCTTTTTATGACAAAGTATTTTAAATCTATTTAGATTTAAATTTATTTAGAAGTTTTAACACACAAGCACACAATTTATCAAAGATATTATCTTGAAAAAAAAAAAAGATTTCTTTTATCAAGGAGACTTTTTCCTTTAAGAGGAATGAATTTTTTATGTGTAGAATTCAAGAATAAAAACTCTTTATCAAGGGGAATTTTCCTTGGAGAGGAATATTTCCCTTGAAAGGAATTTTTAAGGGGAATTATATGGAATCTTGTAGAATACATTTTCATAGATTAGACCGCCTCTTCTTCCGGCGCACATATTCTAATGCAGTTGTTAGGACATGTTTAAGATCTTGCACCTGACCCATACTTCTAGTAAAGGGTCGTGAAGGCAAAGATGGGGGTATTTCTTCTTCATATACGAGAGTATAATTACTATGGTCCAATGATATATCCTCGGGATTTCCGAAGACCTCACCTATTATTTGAGGTGGTCCCGGAACAAGTGACAACGGGGATGAAAAATCGTCCGGCCGAATCTGTCCAAAACCATGGGTTGGGATTGATGAAGGAGAAAATCCATGGAACTCAGTTTGCTCTGAGCTTGAAGAAAAATTCAACTCCAATGGACTTTCCTCTTGTAAGGGTTCCTGAATGTCCCTATAGCTTGCTAGGTCACTGGTAATCGGGGGAGTTGGCCTATCCCGAAAATACACAGGTTCAGTAAGAACGGATTCCTGGTCCACCAGTACCCTCTCGGAAGTCGGGGGAGCATGGAGTTCTACTTCTATCGTTTCCTTCACGAATCCATCGGGTGATCCGGATGAGGGAGGACAAATGACCGAAGGATATTGGAACTTTAAGGGATAATCGTGTAGATACAAATCATGAAAGTCCAAGGTAGGTGTCGGGAGTGCATCCTCCATTGGATCCAAAGTGTTATCACTACTGTCTGAAGAAGATATATACTCTATAAATGAATCAGACTTCTCATCAGGAGGGAGAACAAACCTAACCCTATGGGGTACATGAACTGGGGTTAAACATGGGGCTATATCAGTAGAAGGACAGCTTTCCTCTACTTGTTGGATATCCCATATGTTTACTTTTTGGGTTACTTCCATGATTTTTGGGGAAAAATCGGGTAATGAATTATATTCATCAAGAGATATGGGGTTGAACTGCATAAAGCCTTCGAAATTGGCATCCTCTTCTCCGATGGAATCCAAGGTGTCATCAAACAGAGAGGTGTCAGAGACAAAGCCGGAAAAATCAGATGAGGATTCGCTGTCTTCTGATGACTCGTCCTCATACATTTCTGAATTATCTATTACTTCAACAGCCTCATCTTCTTCATCAATATCAAAAAAGGCTTTACGAGTTTCCCTATTACGAGAGAGATATTTACGTAGGTAGTCTGGCACATCTATCCATCCTCGTAAATGGGAGAAATGGACTTTGTGGAGCTTACCTAATGGATCAGCAAAACGGCGGATCACATAAGTTACTTTATTTGGATTGACCTCCATAACTAAGAAAGGCCCTTCCCATTTACTATGGAACTTCAGAGCAGCGCTTGGACCAGTACGGACGACTTTCCGGGCCACCTTCTGTCCTGGCTTGAAAGGCTTAAAATTAGCGCTACCTTCTTTCCAATACTGGGGAAAGGTGTGAGCTGGAGAATGCGCCTTTTGGAGTAAGAAGTCCGAGGGGGACATATTTAAGGAACTATGACAAGTGTTGTTATAAATTAACACAGAGGACGGTAATTCTTCGTCCCAGTTGGTGGGTTGTTTTTAAACCAAACACTTGAGGATTTGTATTAAGCTTCGGTTAAACCTCTCACAAATGCCGTTACTTGCGGGATGAAGAGGGGAAATCCGAATGTGCTTAATATTATGTCGTTGTAATGCCTGCTGAAATACGTGAGACGTGAACTCCGTTCCATTATCCGTAAGGATACGATTTGGAATTTTTGGAAGGAACGAGAGGATATGATGCTCTAATTTCCGAGAAACTGTGTGGCTAGTTTTATCGGAAATAGGGACGACGGACACCCACTTGGAGTAGTGGTCTATGAACACTAGACAGTATTTATTTCCCTTTATAGTTTTGGGAAACTGCAGCAGATCCATAGCACAGAGATCAAACGGGGAACTGGCAAGGATTTTTAACATGGGGGGAGTGACGTTTGCAGAAAAATTCTTTTGGGTTTGGCAAACGGGACAACATTGGACAATGTCCACCACTACTTGGTTCACTCTCGGATGCCAAAATTGTTTATAGATGAGCTGCAACATCTTATTTCTTCCTATATGTGCACAAGAGATGTGCAAGTTCAAAACAATGTGCATGAGGAAGTCTAGGGAAATCATGTACAGCAGAGCATCTGTCTTAGTTTTATAATACAAGACATCATTTTCCATGACCATTTGTGTCTTATGTGTTCGGTATTGAAGAGGTACCTGTTGCCAGTTAACATTGGATTTCTGAAAACCTTTCAATAGGAATTTTAAAGTACGATCAGAACGTTGATCTCTTAAAATATCGTTGTCATCGATATTGGGAAGCATAACGCTTATCTGTCTCATAGGGATGTCTTGGGTTGAACGTGGGGTATCAGACTTTCGTTTGATGCCATCAGCTACAACTATCACCTGATTTCCATGAATATAAATTAGCTGTAGGTGAGATAAATCAGGCAACAAGTGATTATCTCTAAGGGCTGGAGTTCCCAATATTAATGGATGGTCTACCATATATTGTTGGGGAACGATGAAAAATTCTGATAGATGGGTACTAAACCCATATGGAAATTTCAGCTGTAATTTCACATAATGGGAGATTGGGATACGCTCCTTCTTTGCGAAGCCACTTATCGCACCCACGCCCACTTTTAAGGATGGGAAGATTTCTTTATGATCACCCAATGATGAAACTACCTCCGAACTTATTAGGTTAATACCTGCCCCGCTGTCTACAAGACAGTTGATTCCAGGAGGAGGTAAATCATCTAAGGTCACGGACACTACTAGGGGATCAATATCCGCCTGACAAAGGGCTATATGTATGACCATTCCTTCGTCTAGGTCCATCAGATCAGACACAGGAGAACCAG
Source organism: Trachelipus rathkii (assembly GCA_015478945.1). Classification (NCBI taxonomy): domain Eukaryota; kingdom Metazoa; phylum Arthropoda; class Malacostraca; order Isopoda; family Trachelipodidae; genus Trachelipus; species Trachelipus rathkii. The sequence goes on from JABUQX010061653.1 coordinate 12,085, forward strand.
CAAACCTTTTTTCGGGGTTACGACCAGGGAGTTTCTCAGGGAGTTTTCCTACATTCTCTTTTCCGTGTGATGGCAACGTAAAGAGTAGGTTTAGATCTTCATCCATATGGTCAGATCTTGGAGAGTCCCGTCCCGATGTCTCTCCCACAGGTTGACTCAATCCTGGGGAGACCAATGGTTTAAAGGCGCTGAACATGCTTCATCCGGTCCCTTACAATGGCCCTCTAAATGGGACTTTGAACAAGCATCACAAGGATCCAGGAAACGCCTCGGAGTCCTTTGTGGCTTTCCCTTCATTGGGGACCGCGACTGTTCTCTTCTTGTGGGGGTTCGTCTAGAGGAAACTTTCTGGACAGGAATGGTTCCACGGGCATTATTATTTGCTGGAGAAGCAGATCTATTTCGACTTTGCCTAGGAGGTGTCCTATGAGTGCACCTCATACCAGAGTGCGGACCACCACAGAACGGGCAGGTGAAAGCTCTGGGAAGTGGGGGCGATGACTGTGGAGAACGGCGGGACCTACATTCATCTCGATCGTGCCCTTTCTTCTTACAGTAGCTACAAATTCCCAAGAATTTGTAGCAATCACTCATACTGTGACCTTTCTTCTCACAGAAATCACAAACGATGACTTTCTTGTCATCTCGGGTGTTATAGCGAGAAGAGGGGTTATCTTTACGATCGCGTCGAGAATCACGACGATCATCACGGGGACGAGCACCACCGGATGGTTTCATTTGGGAACCGCGATTTGAACGACGTGGTGACGCACGAGATGAGGAACGACGGGTCGGTTTTGGAGGCGTTGATAGACTTTTCCTATCCTGTACTGTTTCTATCCAGTTAGGTTGCAAGGTATTGATCTGTATAACAGACTCGGTTGATTCGTTCAGATCATCTCGGTGGTGTTTATTATGGTTTTTCTTTGAATATCTCTTTTCTTCTGAATCACGAGAGATGGAATTGGGATAGTGATCGTTGTCACTTTCCAGGGAGTCTGCAAAGCTCACGATCTTCTCCCATGAGACTCTGATGTTTGTCTCATTTTCCATTATCTTGATATATTCGCGGACGCTTCGTTCGATATCCGGCGGAAGACTACATAAAAATGCAGTCCTAAGGGACTCATGTTTCCGCATATCGATACCGTTATATGCGCGTCGCGCTAAGCGTTCCAAACGAAGAGCGTACATTCGGATTGGTTCCTTATGGTCTCGACGAGCCGAGTGATAGGCGTGTAACCGGTACTCGTTTCGACGTTTCTCTTCATTGTAGAACCATGCTATTAAAGTGTCACGGACGGAAAAATAGTCACGATCATCCTTGGAGATTAGCTTATACAGCTGGCGGAAACGACCTTCCAGCTGCCTACCAAGCAATCTGAGCCATTGATGATGTGCATTGGGATAGTGAAGCTGACAATACGCCTCAAAATCTTCCAAATAGACAAGAAGATCTTGTTCAGCTTCATAATTATATCGACCGGGATCGACAACCTTCACTTTTTGTGAATTTTTTAGTAGTTGGACTAGGAGTGAGATGGCATCTTCCAACAAATCTATGCGTTTCTTAATTTGGGGACCTGAGTACATTTCAGGTTCGGGAGACTCAGGTCTTCTTACTAAACGTTGGGATCTACTTCGAGGCTGTGATGTATATTGAGGGTCATACGATCCATAACTATTCCGGTCGACATGGTCAAAGGGGGAATAAGAGTAAGATTGGTGTTGTTCCCTTAGGGATGGCTCTGTTCTACTCACGGGGTTATACTCCCGTTGATCCCTATCTAACCCTAACAAGTCAGTAGTGTGAGATGTGTAATGGGATCTAGAAGGTTGAGTATATCTAATATTAGAGTCATCATGACTGTGGGAACTTAAAGGTCTTTGAATTAATTTACTTCCCCTTCTTGGGGATGAGTTTCTAGGGGTTTCACTTTTGACATTGAACCTTACATTATGATCACCCGGATTATGATGAGATCGAGGGGCATACTGGGAAGCATCCTTCTCATAGAGGGACAAATTTGTTAAGGAAGGATCGCGAAGGTCGAACTTCTTGGCCTTCAACGAGGGGTTATTTACAAGGAGACGGTGATCATAATTTTTATGAGCTATAGCTTCAGCTTTTTCTTTTTGCAAAGCCAAAGATTCATGTAGCTTTTCCAGATATGGAATAGGCAATAAGCCATCATCAACGTCAGAGTTGGAATCAGACTGGCTATATTCATCCTGTATTTCCCACTGAGGATTATGCCTATGGTGAGTGGTGGTTGAACCATTTGTTTTCTTCAATTTGGGAGGTTCATCCAACCGTAAAAGATTTTCAACAACAGGGGGTTTCTCAGATTTATGAGGTCGACCCCACTGTGGTGTGGTATCTACATCTTCCTCATTGGGTGGAATATTGCTTCCATGAGGATTTAAGGGACTTGCCAAACCATGTGGCCTTTCAGGGGTATGTGGATTTTCCACATCTTGGGAATTATCTCTATAAGGGCTTAACAAATTATGTGAGCGTGAGGTTTGTGATTTATCATCACCCTCCTGTTTGTTAGAGTTTTCATTATTTTTATTTTTAATTTTATTACGAACACCACCCACACCCATCCCACCGGAATCCCCAATATCCTGACTAGCAGGAACTTTAGCATTGGACATTGTAGTAGGGCGCGCAGTGTAAGTGTATGTGTTTTAAGTTTAAGAGAGGAGTTACGACACCTCTTGAGCCAATTCCTAAAAGAATACGAATATGGTTTGAGAAAACCAGAATTGAAGTTCAGACGATGATGATCGTTAAGATTGAGAATGCGCACGCTTCGCGAACGAGAGACAACAGTGTCCCTGTTCGGGCGCCAAATCAATTTGGGCTATGATGTAACGGAGACCAGGATAATGGCTGTCCAAGAAGAGAGAATTATGACGAATATAATGTTGAAAAACAATGAGTTGCAGCACTTAGTTATTCTGATCTCCGATGGTGTCCAAAAAGATTAATTTGGAACTTTATGATTACCCAATCAAAATATATAAAAGAAAAGGGGAGAAAGAAAGGGGAATGAATTAGAGGAAACTAACCTCTTGGTGATTTTGATTTAATCTTGACCTATCCTTGACACCAATTCTTTTCTTTTGGGAGACATTAGACTACAATCTTCTCTAGCGGTGGTTCCATCAAAGTCATCAGAACACCATTATCTATGCTCACGAAAAGGTGCACACTTGGTTTGATGTTGGATGTGTGAAAGGTCAGTCGGGATATGTGTTTATTTATAAAAAATGGATGGGGGGAAACTTAAATAATGTGTATAAATATCAATATCCAAATATAACCTCTTAATATGTTTTTTTTACCAAAGAAAATAACAACGGGATAGCAAAAGAGAATAAGAATCTATATTTATTAAGTAACTCAATATAGAATAACTTAGGTAAAAAAAATAATGAAATAAAGAAATTGGAAACACTTCCAGTCCTATTTCAGGTCTTGGAGTAATTCTCCACAGAGCCGGAAATAGAAATATGAAATAATTATGCTGGGTAAATATACAATATTATGGACACAGAAGTCCTTTGAATTGAGGGGAAGAATCTCCTCAATATATAAGAATGCGGGTAAATGCAAAAACTGCAGATATGCGGAATCTGCAGAATTGACGAGGGCGGAATTTGGCTCAGTTATACGTCAATAAGTATATATGGGAATGTGTTAAGGGTAATTTATATATACAAAAATTGATGGCGATTGATGGTTACAATCCGATTTATAATTTCAGCTGCCTACCAGTTTTGGTAGTTTATATTTATTATATTTATCATTTTTTATTTATCATTTATTTAAGATAACAGACGACGTTGACTTAACTGAAGTTGCCGTCATTATGAGAACCCAAGCTTCATTTCATGCGGGTCTGCTAATATGGTATGCATAATACGGTTGATAGTCATTTGATTTGGATCAGGTCATAAGGGCAAAAGGGATCATTTGACTTCAAGGGCTTCTTTCAAAAGCAAGGGGACAAATCCATCAAAGATAAAAGAAAAGCCAAAGCAAAAATGATAAAGCACAAAAATCTGCCCAAGGATAAAAATTTGAGCCGAAGGCAAAAACAAAAAACTGCGTCCTCGCAATAAAAATGGATCCAAAGATAAAAACCTGCAATGGAAATGAAATGAAAACTAAATTAGATTCCATTACAGTGGGGTCAAAGTTAAGTTAAATTTAGTATTTTAAGGGAATTTACTTTATGCTTTGGAGCTTAAATTTACTTTGATAAGATAAAAATTTACTTAGAGGATAAGTTAAGAAGGGGATATTTCATATTGAGAGATTTAAAGGGAAGAAGGGGATATAAATATATCATGCCATGCAACCACATTAAAGTTAATGAAGCTTACCCCTATCTGGTTTGGAAACCTTTTTGGGGTTTTTCGCTTGCAAGTTGAGACGTGCAGATGACTGTCCCTTGACCTGCATAAACAATTACATTTGCTTCTATTTAAATTCCTTTAACGTATTTCATATTATTTAGCATTATAGTTGAAAATTTAGGTAATGAAATACGAACAGCACTAACCTGAATGAATCCAAAATGCAATAGTTTAAAGTTTCCCAATATAACATACAAAGAGTGGGAAATACGTACAAACGAAGGTTTAAATATTTAAGATTAAATACTAGTTCGTTTGTAATTGAAAACTATGATATGAAAACTAAGTTAAACTTTAAAGAAAGACTTTTCACTAGAAAAAAGACATATATATATTAAGTAGCATTTATCTATAAAATCTATAATGAAGTGAATAAGTAAATCAAGAAATAAATATAGGATATTCACAATTAGTACCTTTGTGAATAATTTGTGAGTTGCCACATTATTACCTTATTACCTCAATAATTAACCGGGGGTTAGGATGAATATAATCCCCATTATATATATATATATATATATATATATATATATATATATATATATATATATATATATATATATATATATATATATATATATATATATATATATATATATATATATATATATATATATATACGGCATATATCTCATCTTCATCTACCTTTTTCTCCCAAGACTGGGGTAGGTGCGTCTAACATGCATCGGAGAAGAAAAGCAGTAAGAAGAATAACTGACAAAAGTGAAAAGAAAGCCCATTGCCACACTTCCTCATACCATTAATTAGTAGAACTCATCGCAGTCCAAAAAAATCCACCTGAGCTTCAGGGACCGCGACGGACCCTACTACTGATAGATTGTCAGCGTGGGTTCATCTTAGCCCAGGTGAGCCCAACCACCTCACAAAAACCCCGCCATTCTCTCTATTATGCACCTTTATTCTCGCCTCTGCCAAACTCACATTTCTCTCCCCTTCCAGACATTAGTTTTACAGATAATCTACTTTTCTTCGGTCTTAGCCAAATTCGGTTCCCAACAAGCTAGCCACTATACATCCGCTTATCTAACCGACTATCATTCATCCTTTCAACATGACCAAACTATCTCAACATACATTCATTTATTCTCTCGTTTACCTCTTTCTTCACACCATACAGCTCTCTAATACGTTCATTCCTCATTTATCAATTCTTCTCACACTAGCAATTGTCCATCTGAACATGTTGAACTTTAGATCTATACTTCTTATTCAGACCATAGTCTCACTATTCACTAATACAATAACACAGGTAACAACATACCCTAATGTAAGACCCTAGGGCACTCAAGACTTAGTCCTTAACATTCCAATGATTTAATTGCACCAACCACCTTCCTGCCATTCACAACTTTGCTACTACCTGCATCATCCGTTCCCTTCCCATCCAACATATACTAAATATTTAAACTCAGACACTTGTTCCCGATATATATATATATATATATATATATATATATATATATATATATATATATATATATATATATATATATATTCTTCTTCTTCCTCTTTCTCCCAAAGACTGGGGGCAAGGTGCGTGAAATGCATCGGAAAGAAAAGCAGTAGAAGAATATGACAAAGGTCGAAAATACCCCCCCCCCCCCTGTACCATTAATTAGTAGAACTCGTCACAGTCAGGAAAATCCACCTAGAGCTTTACGGGACTGCGACGGACCCTCACTTTTTAATTAAATCAATCTGTGTAAGGTTCATCCCTTGTTGAGTGGGCCACAACCATACCCCTCACAAAACCCCGCCTATTATGCACCTTTTATTCTCGCCTCTGCCAGACTCATTTCTCTCCTTCAGATATTCGTTTACTGACTAAATCCACTTTTTCTTCGGTCTCCCAACCGGTCGGTTCCCAACACACTCACCACTATACATCCGCTTAACCAACCGACTATCATTCATCCTTTCCACATGACCAAACCATCTCAACATACTTTCATTTATTCTCTCATTTACCCCTTTCTTCACACCACACAACTCTCTAATACGTTCATTCCTCATTTTATCAATTCTTCTCACACCTAGCACGCCCCTAAGATTGTCCATCTGAACACATTGAACTTTAGAACTATACTTCTTATTCCAGACCATAGTCTCACTACTATACAATAACACAGGTAACAACATACCCACATGCAAGACCCTAGCGCACTCCAGACTTAGTCCTTTTACATTCACCAACGATTTAATTGCACAAGCCACCTTCCTGCCATTCACAACTTTCCTACTACACTCTGCATCATCCGTTCCCTTCTCATCCAACACACCCTAAATATTTAAACTCAGACACTTGTTCCAGCTGCTCACCATCTAACCTACTTTCCACTGAGGACTGGCCTCACTCAGTACAAGTACAAGTCTTATCTACGTTTACTTTCAAACCCCTCCCTTTTACACACCCTGCCAAATCTCTCTACCAATCCTCTCAAACTCTTCAGATTCGCCACACAAAACCAAATCATCCGCATATAATAGATAGGGCACCCTCCACTCATCTCCATTCTCCATCATTCTAACACCATTTCCTGCCCCCCTCTAATTCTTTCATAACCCCATCCATATACAAATTGAATAACCAAGGAGACATAACACAACCCTGCCTCACTCCGCTATTAATACTAAACCAATCACCTTTGACACAATTTATTCTTACACATGCCTCACTATCTTCTACATACTTTGATTTTATTCAGAAGCCTACCACCAACACCATATATCAGTAACACCTGCCATAGAGCTTCCCTATTAACCCTATCATACGCCTGTTGCAAATCCATAAAACCTAAATACAATTTATTCTTCTTCTCCCTCATTTCCTCAATCATTTGTTGCAATGTAAAGATTTGATCCACACATCCTCTACCACTCCTAAACGCACCTTGTTCTTCACCAATCAGTCCTTCAGTCACTCGGCGTACTCTTTCGACCAAAATACCAGCATATATCTTCCCTACAACACTCAATAAACTAATTCCCCTATAATTTCTAGTTCCCTTTATCTCCCTTACCCTTATATAAGGGTACTATTACTGCTCTCCTCCAATCCCTCGGAACTATACCCTCCATAAACGCTTTATTACACAACTTCCAAATCCAATCAATCACCATCTCGCCTCCGTTCTTGATCATTTCACCAGTAATTTCATCTATACCTGCAGATTTACCATTCTTCAACTTTCTCACTCTACCCATTACCTCCTCCTTGCTAATAACCTCATCCCCAAAATACCTATTCCTTCTTGCACCATCAAACCCACACACATTCACTATCACCTCTTCATTACTGCCAATATTGTGCAGATTTTCGAAGTGTTCTTTCCACACTCCCCTTGCATCCATTTCATCAGTTACAAGCACCATCCCTATTCATTATTCTAAGCAGGTTCCCCTTATTCTCATTCTTATTCTTATTCTATATAAATAGAATATATATATATATATATATATATATATATATATATATATATATATATATATATATATATATATATATATATATATATATATATATATATATATATATATATATATATATATATATATATATATACGTTTGTAATAAATTATTAGTAAATTTGATTATAATATATATATATATATATAAGGTTATGGTTGTGAGTGAGGACAGTCCTCAGTGTGTAGTTATGTTAGATGGTGAGCAGCTGGAGCAAGTGTCTGAGTTTAAATATTTAGGGTATGTGTTGGATGAGAAGGGAACGGATGATACAGAGTGTAGTAGGAAAGTTGTGAATGGCAGGAAGGTTGCTGGTGCAATTAAATCGTTGGTGAATGTAAAGGGACAAGTCTTGAGGTGCATAGAGGTCTCTTACATGGTATGTTGTTACCTGTGTTGTGTATGGTAGTGAGACTATGGTCTGGAATAAGAAGTATAGATCTAAAGTTCAATGTGTTCAGATGGACAATCTTAGGGGCATGCTAGGTGTGAGAAGAATTAATAAAATGAGGAATGAACTTATTAGAGAGTTGTGTGGTGTGAAGAAAGGGGTAAATGAGAGAATAAATGAAAGTATGTTGAGATGATTTGGTCATGTGGAAAGGATGAATGATAGTCGGTTGGTTAAGCGGATGTATAGTGGTGAGTGTGTTGGGAACCGACCGGCTGGGAGACCGAAGAAGTGGATCGAGTGGTGAACGAATGTCTGAAGGAAACATGAAGGTTTGGCCAGAGAGCGAGAATAAAGGTGTGCATGATAGGAGAGAGAATAGCGGGGTTTGTATGGGGGCATGGTTGGGGCCCACCTGGCAAGGGATGAACACTTACATTGACGATTTACCATAATGGCGTCGCGGTCCCATGATGCTCTAGGGTGGATTTTCTGTCTGTGACGAGTTTTCACTAATTAATGGTACAGAGGGGGCGGTAAGGCTGGGCTTTCTTTTCGACATTTGTTATATTCTCCTACTGCTTTTCTTTTCCGATGCTTGTAGCGCACCTTACTCCCAGTCTTGGGAAGAAGAGGTAGGTAAAGAAAGAAGAAAGAAAGAAATATATATATATATATATATATATATATATATATATATATATTATACGTAACCGCACAAACCCGCCCGTGGCCACTGCGTAATTTGAATACCTCAGAGTAATGAATATTAAGTTTATGGCTTGCCTTTAAACCTTGTAGAACCTAAAATCGCAATTATTACAAGATAACCTGAAGGGTCAACAGAAACAAAAACCATAAAACCTTTACTTTATAATCAATGAATCACCTGCAACAGAAAATATAAACATTAGTACAAAACAATCAAGCAAGACTAAAAAACATAACATGCGGCCATGCCCTTATCTGAAGCTGAAAGAAACCGAAGAAACTGAAGATCGTTACCATGCAGAAAAAAACAAAAGAAAAAACCAAACAAACCTAAATATAGAAACATAAAAAAACAATGAAAACTGGCAATAACTCGATGAAAATACCCCTGACAGAGAGGCCAGAATGGCCTCCTCTTTCTGTAGCTGTTTCCGGTACCTCCTGGATGCCATTTCATAAACTGATCATTATCCTGCCCTCCGACAAGGCTTCCAGTCTTACTTGCTGGAGTGCAAAGCGAGGGATCAGCTAGGGGTGAAACTTAAAATATAAAGCCGAATATTGGTGTGTGGTCTTCCTCACACCGACGAAATCGCTTGCACGAGGTAATTCTTGCGTTCCTATGCATTGGCAACATCATAATCAACTCACAGCCACTACATGTCACGGGATCCTCCAACCCCCTGCAAATTTTGCCGTCGCCATACCCCGCAATCTGTTTACATCTTCATTGATCGCCCTCAACTATCTAGACTATTCTCTGTCGTCATTTTCCTACACTCTGGCCCATAACACCTAAAAGGCTATCCTACATCTTGTCTGAATCGTCCCCCTTCAACAGTAACTCTATTTTCTCTTATCTTCAGGAACGGAATATTTTTTATTTATTTTTTTTTTTAATAGGCCTTATCTTTTTGACAAAAAATGGAATTTTGTAGATCTTATATACTTATAAAATGAGCGAGTATTCATTATTGTATTTAAATGTACCTTTTTGACTTGAGCTAGGTTACATAGAGTTGAATATCCAACCCATCGTGGCCGCTTCTTTGTGGGCCGTGGTGGGTCCTGTACATAATATAAATATATATATATATATATATATATATATATATATATATATATATATATATATATATATATATATATATATATATATATATATATATATATATCAGTGATGAAGTGATCCGGCGGCTTTTGGTTCGAATCCGAATCCGTGTGTGTCTGAATGTTCGAATCCAGTCAGTCCGAATCCAGCACCTTCAGTTCGAATCCGAATCGAATCCGTGTGTGTGAAAATTCTCGAATCCAGTCCGAATCCAGTCCATGTAAAAGCTTGAATCGAATCAGTCAGTTCGAATCCAATTCAGATCCCTTCCAATAATTTTTTACAAAATAAAATACAACCAACCAAAATTTGACGTATTTCTTTTCAAATATTTATGAGGATATATAAATAAAATTGTTTTTTATTTTTATTTTTTTTACTGCCTGATATACATATTTATTCCTCCATGTTAATCCTATAATTTCTATTAATATTATATATATATATATATATATATATATATATATATATATATATATATATATATATATATATATTTCTACATATATATATATATATATATATATATATATATATATATATATTTAAAAATCTGGAAAAACTAAAATTCGCTTCCATAGAAATAAAAAAAAATGTCAACACAGTGGAGTTCCGTGTGTAGGATGTAACGAGTAACGGAAAAAATCCGTTACAATTTTTAAAAAGGGTAGCGTTACCGTTACATCGTTACATTTTAAAATCGTTTGAAGCGTTACCGTTACTCGTTACAATTGTAACGCCCGTTACGTAATGCCGTTACATGTAACGCGTTACTGCCCCCCTCTGCATATATATATATATATATATATATATATATATATATAAATCTATACCTACTATATATATATATATATATATATATATATATATATATATATATATATTATTAAATAATTTCTATTAAGCTTTAACTGTGTTAAGATCGAATTTTAATTCTTAAACTTGCCTTTTTATTTAAAAAGCTACTCAAGTGTTCTGCTACACTAACTTTTTCATAATTAACTTAACAAAATCCTATTAAAAAATTAAAATTAATTTTTTTTTTTTTTAAAGAGGGAGGTGCAACTATTTTTAAGGGCAGTGCCCGATTTTCACCCTCCCTAAAGATAGACATAAAATTCCAGATTTCTCAACCGATTTGACCCTATCAACACCAAACTTTAGCTTTTTTTTTTTTTTGCCTCTAAAATGTTGTTTTCTGGTGCTTTTCTATGTCTGTAGTCATTCTTTCCAGAATGTTCCTTTAACATTCCTTTTTATTGCTGTATCTTTCCTAGAATTTTTCCGAAATGACTTCAAACTTGAACTCTGCACAGGTGGGTCCATTACCTAAAAGTCATGAAATACTTTATCGATTTTTTGAGTTTGTGCTCAGCGTTGTCCAATTTCAAAATTCACTTTTTTGGATTTTAAAATGAAATTTCTTTTCATGTTCAGATTGAAGTGGATGAAATTTTCAGGGCATATGTAGTCGGGAGAGATGCACATTTTTACTTAGATAATTTCTTTGTATATGTATTAGGTTTGTACTTTGAACAGAATTTTCAAAAAATTTTTTTGGAAAATTTTTAAAATTTTTCTTTTGAATATACAAAAAAGTTATCTAAGAAAAAAGATGCATTTGCCATATACAATACCCTGAAAATTTTATGCTGATCGGACAAGTAGAAAAAAGTATCTCAATATTTCACTTTTTCCAAACATTTGAATTTTTTGAAAAGTGAAAATTGATATTTTTCCTACTCATCCGATCAACATCAAATTTTCCAGGGTTTTATATATCCAGGCACGAAATAACGTTACTTAAATAAAGTTTTCGTATACTCAAAAGAAAATTTTTAAAAATTTTCAAAAATATGTTTTTGAAAATTTGTTTAGAAAACAATCCAAAACTAATGTATATGTGAAGAAATTATCTAAGTAAAACATGTGCATCTCTTGACTACATATGCCCTAATATTCACCTCGCCCAGGCTGAGAAAAAAAAGTTATCACCAATTTTTTTTTTTTAAAATCCCAATGTGGGTTTTAAAATTGGACAACGCTGAGCACAAGGCAATCAATACTCGTGACTTTGTAAATGAACCATCCATGCATATCTAAGTTTGAAGTCATTTCAATCCTGAGGTGATGCATGTGCTATGGGTTTGCATTAAAAAATTCTGAAGAATGACTACTAGTACCGAAAACAACGTTTCATGGGAGCAAATCTTTGGTATGGTGTTAATAGTGATCGACTGATAGGCGAATTTATGTCCATTTTTAGGGGTGGTGAAAATTGGGCTCAGACCAATATTGGACCCTGTCCTTATTAACATGTTCTCTATAAATTATTAGCTTTTCAATGTTTCAGGAGTAACTCTATTTCTCCTATGGCGTTATGATTAGCCAAAAATAATAGAAATATGCATCTTGATTGGCTCTTACAGCACTCCTGTGATTGGCTCCTAAATGGTGATACAATTTTATTCTAGAATTTTCGTTTTTATTATTGTGTACGATGATTTTTGACATCCTATTTGGAAACAAGAAATGAACTTCAGTTCGAATCGGATTCGGAATCGAGCTCGAATCAGATCCGTATGTGTAAAAATGTTTCGAATCGAATCAGATCAAGCCAGCACCTTAGTTCAGATCCAAATCAGATCGATGTATTGTGGAAGGTTCGATCCGAATCGAATGCAGATCCAGCACCTTCGGTTTGGTCGAATCGAATCCGGATTCGAGGCTCGAATCAGTTCAGATCCGAATCCGGATTCGAGGATAAATACATGACATTCATAAA
>JABUQX010061653.1:27500-42500 GCA_015478945.1 Trachelipus rathkii
CTCCAAGCCAAAACTTGGATTCAAAGAACACTTATAAAGCAACCGAGTTCCCGTCAAGGCGACATCACCAGGTGTCCAGCCTGTCCTATCTCTATTTACATCTAAAATATAAAGAACGAGAGATAGGACGAAACTGGTGCACTGTGATGCTGGCAGGCTCATTGCCTGCGTGTGGATTTGGCTGGGCCTGGCTCAGCACCGGGCATCTCACGCTGCTGGATGGTAGAAGGCACAGTTAATCTTGCCTTCGATATGTGCTGGCACAACATCGTCATTGCGTTCCCATCTCAATGCCTAAATCTAAGGGCGCAGGCTAGTGGACGCGGCGATGCGCGACGGAACCGGCGCTCACTGTGTGTTCTTGAATCAAGGAACTGACGTGGCTCGGTGGCTACCGGCCTCACGCCTATCCAGAAGAGCAGTGTCAACACGCTCTCATTATGACGCAACAGCATCGTAATTGCGACCAATATACATGTTATGCATCTAAATATAAAGAACGGGGCGGACAGGCTGAACGCCAATGCTGCTGACGAACTCGGTACTATAGGTGTTCTTGATCAAGTTTTGGCGCGGAAGAACAACCTAGCACCGGGCATATTAATCCTCACGCGCACGGCATGCGGTTCAATCTGATGATGCACACGCTTCTCATGCTATGTTCTTTCTCTTATCTAGTACGACCTTCAACACAAAAAGATATATACATATATATATATATATATATATATATATATATATATATATATATATATATATATATATATATATATATATATATATATATATTTATAAATATATATATATATATATATATATATATATATATATATATATATATATATAAAGAAGCGTGGTTGAATGTACTAAAAGCAAATGATGAAGACTCAAAAGAAAGATGCTTGGAATTATATAAGGAGGAAAAAAGAAATACTAAAAGGTGTATACGTAGGAGAAAACAAGAGGTAAATGAACAGTTTGGAAGGAGGATGAAAGGGGACTTACAAGGGAATAGGAAGCTCTTTTGGAAGGAAGCGCGAAGGTTAAGAATGAGAATAAGGGAATCTGCTTAGAATAATGAATAGGGATGGTGCTTTCGTAACTGATGAAATGGGTGTGAGAGGTATGGAAAGAACACTTCAAAATCTGCAATATTGACAGTAATGAAGAGGTGATAGTGAATGTGTATGGGTTTGATAGTGCAAGAAGGAATAGGTATTTTGGGGATGAGGTTATTAGTAAGGAGGAGGTAATGGGTAGAGTGAAAAAGTTGAAGAATTGTAATAAATCTGCAGGTATAGATGAAATTACTGGTGAAATGATAAGAACGGAAGAATGGTGATTGATTGGATTTGGAGTTGTGTAATAAAGCGTTTATAGAGGTTATAGTTCCAATTGGAGGAGAGCGGTAATAGTGCCCTTATATAAGGGTGGGGAGAAAAGGGGAACTGTAGAAATTATAGAGTCAGTTTATTGAGTGTTGTAGCGAAGGTATATGCTGGTATTTTGGTCGAAAGAGTGCGTCGAGTGACTGAAGGACTGATTGGTGAAGAACAAGGTACGTTTAGGGGTGGTAGAGGATGTGTGGATCAAATCTTTACATTGAAACAAATAATTGAGAAAATGAGGGAGAAGAAGAATGAATTGTATTTAGGTTTTATGGATTTGCAACAGGCGTATGATAGAGTTAATAGGGAAGGTTTATGGCAGGTGTTAGTGATACATGGTGTTGGTGGTAGGCTTCTGAAAGGAATCAAAAGTATGTATGATAATAGTGAAGCGTGTTTAAGAATAAATGGGAGTTGAAAGTGATTTGTTTAATATTAATAGCGGAGTGAGGCAGGTATGTATTGTCATCCTGGTTATATAATTTGTATATGGATGGGGTTATGAAAAAATTAAAGGTGGGGGTGGCAGGGGAGGTGTTAGAATGATGGAGAATGGAAGAGTGGAGGGTGCCCTGCTTATTTTATGTGGATGATTTTGTTTTGTGTGGTGAATCTGAAGAGTGTTTGAAAGGATTGGTAGAGAGATTTGGCAGGGTGTGTAAAAGGTGGAGTTTGAAAGTAAATATAGGTAAGAGTAAGGTTGTGGTAATGAGTGAGGAGAGTCCGCGGTGTGAAGTCATGTTAGATGGTTAGCAACTGGAACTAGTATCTGAGCTTAAATATTTATGATATATGTTAGATGAAAAGGGAACTGATGTTGCAGAATGTAGTAGGAAAGTTGTGAATGGTAGGAAGGTGGCTGGTGCAATTAAATCCTTGGTGGATGTAAATGGACTAAGTCTTGGGTGCGCTAGGGTTTTGCATGAGAGTATGTTGTTACTTGTGTTAATGTATAGTAGTGAAACTATGGTTTGGAATAAGAGGTATAGGTCTAAGGTACAAAGTGTTCAGGTGCACAATCTTAGTGGTGTGGTAAGTGTGAGAAGAGTTGATAAAATGAGGAATGAACGCATTAGGGTGTTGGGTGGTGTGAAGAAAGGCTTAAATGAGAGAATAAACGTGAGTACATTGAGATGGTTTGGTCATATGGAAAGGATGATTGATAGTCAGTTGGTTAAGCGGATGTATAGTGGTGAGTGTGCTGGGAATTGACCAGCTGGGAGACAGAAGAAAAAGTGGATTGCGTCAGTAAAGGAATGCCTGAAAGAGAGGAATGTGAGTTTGACAGATGCGAGAAGAAAGTTGTATAACAGGAGTGAATGGCGGGATTTTGTGAGTGGGTATGGTTGTGGGCTTTGGCCAGGGGATGAACCCCACATTGGCAAGATACCACAGTGAGGGTCCTTCGCAGTCTGGTAATCTTCGTGGATTTTTATGACTCCGGCGAGTTCTCATTTGGGGTTATAAAGGGGGGGGGGGCTTTCTTTTCGACTTGCGTCATGTTTCTCTACTTTTCTATTTCAGTGTATGATACGCACATTACCCCCAATCTGTTTATAGGAGGACAATAATAATAATAATAATAATAATAATAAAAATAAATATATATATATATATATATATATATATATATATATATATATATATATATATATATATATATATATATATATATAGTATATATATATATATATATATATATATATATATATATATATATATATATCTATATATATATATATATATATATATATATATTAGTTCTCTTCTCTAGAGCATTGTCCTATTCCAGGAGGGGAAGTAATGTAGGTAATTGCAGCCTGGGCACCCAGACGAGGGATTGGATCCCGGCCCTTTGCCTCGCGTCCTAGTCGCTTTACAGTTGTCTTTAAATTTTGTTAAAAGTATCCTGTTTAATTTTCAAGTGTGTTCCATGGAAGTTCTGGGATGGAAAAGTGTTTCAACACATGTATTTACGAAATCCGGAGCTCGAGTGGAGGATTTAGTTGACAAACGGGTAAGATATATATATATATATATATATATATATATATATATATATATATATATATATATATATATTTACTATATATATATATATATATATATATATATATATATATATATATATATATATATATATATATATATATATATATATATATATATATATAAAACTTTTGGTGACAACTGTTTGGTTTGATGTTATGGATATTATTTGTGCAGTACCCTCTATATATAACTAAAGCGTCATATATTAGAATTGTGATTGCAGGTCACAAAATTTTGTTTTCTAGTTAGATTAGTGTGAATAATGGCTAGATGAGAGAATAAATAGTGTGTATTAAGATGGTTTGGTCATATGGAAAGGATGGATTATATTCGGTTGGTTAGGCAGATGTATAGTGGCTAGTGTGTGGTCGGAGGCTGCGAGACCGAACAAATAGGGAATTGACTCGGTAAAGAAGTTTTTTTGAAGGAAAGGAGTGTGAGTTTGACAGAATCGCGAAGAAAGGTTTATAATTTAGGAGTGAATGTCTGGGTTTTGTGAGGGGAGGGGGGTTATGGTTGTGGGTCTGGCCCAGCAGGGGATGGACCCCCCTACATTGATGAGATGCCAATGTGGGGGTCCGTTGCGGTGTTGTGAATCTGAAGGGTGGGTTTTTTGGCTGGAACGGGTTCGCACTTGTGGGTATGAGGGGATGGTATGGAGGAGCTTTTATTTCGACTTACGTCATGCTCTTCTGTTTAACTATTTCATTTCCGTACATGTTACGCACCCTACTCACATATGTGGGAAGTGAAAGAGGATAAAGAAAGAAAATATATATATATATATATATATATATATATATATATATATATATATATATATATATATATATATATATATATATATATATATATATATATATATATATATATATATATATATATCATCTTCATCACCCACCTTCTCTCCAGGGAGTAAGGGGCGCTACAAGCATCGGAAAAGAAAACAGTAGGAAGTATGTGCAAATGTCAGAAAAGAAAAACTGTGCCACCGCCCCCTCTGCCATTAATTAGTGAAAGCTCGTCACCGACAGAAAATCCACCATAAAAGCTTCATGGGACCGCGACGGACCCTCACTATGGTAAATCGTCAATGTAAGGGTTCATCCCTTGGCCCAGGTGGGCCACAACCATACCCCCTCACAAAACCCCGCCATTCTCTCCTATCATGCACCTTTATTCTCGCCTCTGCCAAACTCACATTCTCCTTCAGACATTCATTCTGACTCAATCCACTCTCTTCGGTCTCAGCCGGTCGGTTCCAACACTCTCCCATATACATCCGCTTAACCAATGAAACTATCATCCATCCTTTCCACAAAACCAAACCATCTCAATGTACTTCATTTATTCTCTCATTTATCCCTTTCTTCACACCACACAACTCTCTAATACGTTCATTCCTCATTTTATTAATTCTTCTCACACCTAGCATGCCCCTAAGATTGTCCATCTGAACACAGTGAACTTTAGATCTATACTTCTTATTCCAGACCATAGTCTCACTACCATACAATAACACAGGTAACAACATACCCTCATGTAAGACTCTAGCGCACTCAAGACTTAGTCCCTTTACATTCACCAACGATTTAATTGCACCAGCAACCTTCACAACTTTCCTACTACACTCTGCATCATCCGTTCCCTTCTCATCCAACACATACCCTAAATATTTAAACTCAGACACTTGCTCCAGCTGCTCACCATCTAACATAACTTTACACTGAGGACTGTCCTCACTCACAACCATAACCTTACTCTTATCTACGTTTACTTTCAAACCCCTCCTTTTACATACCCTGCCAAATCTCTCTACAATCCTCTCAAACTCTCTTCAGATTCGCCACACAGAACCAAATCATCCGCATATAATAGGTAGGGCACCCTCCTTTCATCTCCATTCTCCATCATTCTAACACCATTTCCTGCCATCCCCACCTCGAATTCTTTCATAACCCCATCCATATACAAATTGAATAACCAAGGAGACATAACACAACCCTGTCTCACTCCGCTATTAATCCTAAACCAATCACCATTGACACCATTCATTCTTACACACGCTTCACTATCGTCATACATACTTTTGATTCCATTCAGAAGCCTACCACCAACACCATATATCACTAATACCTGCCATAAAGCTTCCCTATTAACTCCCATTACCTCCTCCTTACTAATAACCTCATCCCCAAAATACCTATTCCTTCTTGCACCATCAAAGACCACACATTCTAACACCTTATCATACTGTTAATATTGATGCCCAGATTTTCAGTGTTCTTTTCCCACTCCCTCACATCCATTTCATCAGTTACAAAGCACCATCCCTATTCATTATTCTAAGCAGATTCCCCTTATTCTCATTCTTAACCTTTCGCTTCCTTCCAGAAGAGCTTCCTATTCCCTTGTATGTCCTCATTCATCCTCCTTCCAAACTGTTCATTTACCTCTCGTTTTCTCCTATGTATGCACCTTTTAGTATTTCTTTTTTCCTCCTTATATAATTCCAAGAATATATATATATATATATATATATATATATATATATATATATATATATATATATATATATATATATATATATATATATATATACATATGTATATATATATATATATATATATATATATATATATATATATATATATATATATATATATATATATATATATATATATATATATATATATATATATATATATATATATATATATATATAAAATCATAATTATCATCATCATCAACACCACCTTCTCTCCCCAAGACTGGGGTAAGGTGCGACACATGCATCAGAAACAGAAAAGTAGTTAAAAGAATAAGACCCAAGTCGAAAAGATAGCCCAGCCTTACCGCCCCCCAGGAGAGATGCCATTCACTAGATCAAAAACAAATATCCCACAAGACAAAGGCAATCTTATGCTACAATTGCATCAGCCCCCTGCCTCCGCGTGTTAATTCACCGTCACAGCTCCATTCCAGTGGAAATTTTCCCTTAATTAAATTGTAGCGAAACTCAAGCAGTTACTACAACCCACCCGCCTGCATTGCCATCAACAACCCTACTCCAAGTATTAGTTTTCAACCTATTAACAATGAAACTAAGTACAAAGCTTGGATAGCATTTCCATCTAAGACACTCTGTCCTACGCTCCCGTTGAGTTCGCCAAACTCACGTAAGAGGCTTGCATCTATGTCCCCTAATATGTCTCCCACCGTTACTCAATTTCCTGAAAAAGATGTTTCTAGACACAAAGAAAAGATTAATCACGAAGCTAAAGATTATTCGCTAAAATACAAAACATTCGAATTTCTAAAGCAAAACACACTGACCTCAGATGTAAAAAATGCATCTCAGAAGAGACCTTGTCATAAGCCTATTCGTGAGACAAAATCATAGACTTCAATAGATTGTACAAACACAAATTGTCCAGTTTTCCAAAATCACCCACCTGATGGCTCACCGACAAAGTCTTTAATATCAGACCTCCGTAACCCAACGGATCCCATATTGAATTCCAATATCGCATCTCCAACTTCTTTTCAAAAAAGTGACACTTTTCCCGTGTCATATGCTTACACTGCCTCCATGGAAACATTCCCATATTCTCTACCCATTTCTAAATCTGCTTGCTTGGCAGCTGTTGATATCGTTTCCATTCCTAAACATGAGCCTTTTGGTTGCTCTTCAAATGACCAACCGAGTCCACACAATAAGATAGACTTGGTTGAACTCGACTTGCTTCGCATTCATGGCGAAGCCCCTCTATCAAATACCACTGAAAACTCGCCCCCCCCCCCAAAACCGGCCGTACAACCCAAATCTCTGCTGTACGACTATTCCTTGCCATTATTTGTTGCTCCTCCTCGCCGAGCCCCATATCTCAAGCTTTCCTCCTTCCAACATCACCCCTAGCTACTTAGAGACAATTATCTCAGAAAGACCATCCTCATAACATTTATAACAACATGGCATGGCCACCTTCCTTCGATGGAATTGTCATTGCTACTACTCTAATTTTGAAGAACTTGTTCAACTAATAAACATATGTACACCAAAGTGCATACGTTTGCAGGAACTTCGACCGGAATATAAGTCGCAGCTAACCATATAGAAAGAGCTGACAATGATAGGGGAGGTTGCAGGAATACTCATTCATAAAGTCATCCCCTATCTCCTATTCTCCAGTCAATCTTCAAACTAGATTCATGCAGTGGCAGCACGAATTCATTTTCCAACGGCCTTACTGTCTGCTCGATCTAAGATCCTTGTAGGTCTTCTAACACACTTTTCCCTGGGATGCATTAACACAGACTTCGACTTCCTACATGCGAACGTTTAGACACACACACTTCTTCCTGTATTGATATTTCCTTTTGCTCATTCTCTTGTGGATCGCTTTACCTGGTCCCGCTTTGATTATTTTTACGGAAGTGACCATTACCCAATAGCCTTAAATGAACTTGCATCGAGCACAATGTTAAAACCCAATTCCAGCTGCCGTTATTACCGAGCGGAGTGGGCTCCTTTTCATCAGGCCATAGCTATCCCACTTTCCCCCCTTCAGTAAGCGGTTTCCGACTATTGATGATGCCTTTAACTTCTTTTGACAAGTTATTATCACAGCAGCGGAAGCTTGCATTCCGCTATCTTCCTCATGTAGGCGTTCGGCAACCCCTTGGTGGTCCCAAGAGTGTGCACAAGCCAACCGGCAGAAGGAAAAACTCTACAGGCAATACAAATAGACTCGCACCACCCCAGACATGATTATTTTTAAAGCAGCTGTGGCGAGATCTCGTCGAATTAATCGCCAAACACGAAAGCAATACTTTCGAACTTATACCTCGACTGTCAACTCCACAACTCTCCTTTCTTCAGTGTGGAAAGTTGCACAGAAAATATCTTGCAACTCCAACAACTTTTCACCCACAGTCCTCTGTTATGGGCCTGATATTACCGATAGTATCTCTCCTCCAGCAGGTGTTGCAGATGCATTAGGTTATAGTTTTGCTAGCCACTCGAGTTCTTTGCGCTATCCTGAAACCTTTTAAAAATTGAGAATTAACACGACACCGCCACCGTTTTCAACAGCAGAGGGGGAAGATCATTCCTATAACCGTCTTTTTACACTTCCAGAGTATCATACTGCACTGGCGAACAGCATAGACGGTGCCCTTTCGTACATAATGCTCTGTCATATTCACCCCTCTGCTTCAGCGTTCTTGCTGGATCTGTATAACAGAATCTGGATCGAATCCTCTTTTTCCATCTATTTGGACTACAGCTTTTGTAATCCCTATTCCCAAACCTGGGTAAGATCCAAAGTTGGCAGACAACCAAAGATCAATTTCGCTGACCTGCCATACTTGCAAATTAATGGAGAAAATGGTTTCAGGCCGCCTTCTAACGGTTTTGGAGAGTCGCCTGGCTTTTTCAAACTTCCAGTATGGTTTCAGCATAAATCGTTCGACTGCGGATGCCTTGTTAAAACTGGATCATGACATCCGGGAAACTTCAACTAATGGGATGGTTCTTTGTGTATTTTTTTTACCTTGAAAAGGCTTATGACACAATGTGAAGAACTGGGGTTGTCCTTAAACTCCACTCGCTCGGTTTCCGAGGACAGCTCCCTCTCTTTATTAAATGCCTTCTGTCAAGCAGATCAATCCAGGTCCGGTAGTCGTCTGTTCTATCACGCCACTTTACTCTGGATAAAGACGTTCCGTAGGGTAGTGTTCTAAGCGTATTATTATTTGCTCTCGAATTCAATGACATTGTTACTTCTATCCCAGCGACGGTCAATATTTCTCTCTATGTTGATGACCTGGAGCTATATATTGCCGGTGCCAGGCTGCTATTTCTTGAAATGCAACTTCAACTAACTATTGAGAATTTTTCACAATGGGGTAATTCCCATGGCTTCCATTTCTCACCCAGCAAAACGCCAGCAGTACTATTTAGGAAAAAAGAGAGTCGAAGAACCTCCCACCTTCCTCCTGCGAACCTAACCATATATGGTTCACCCATTCCTGTAACTTCACAAGTAAAATTTCTAGGACTCATTCTAGATAACCACCTAACATACGCACAGCACATTAAACACCTGAAAACGACTTGCCCTTGACCTATTACGTCATCTCGCCTCAAAATCTTGGGATGCTGATCCCAACTTTCTTTTATTCTCCAAACCTCCCTAATCCGATTGAAGCTGTACTATGGCAGCGTAGTATATGGTGAGGCCTCCCCAACTACTACACCCGTTAGATCCCACCCAAAACGAGGCAATCCGTATCTCTACTGGAGCCTTCCGATCGTCCGCCCGGGTGAGCCTTGAAATTGAATCTGATAAGATGCCATTTTCTCTTCGAAAGGAAAGCCCCATGTGCACAAGTTATCTTCGCTTTCAAACCCCAATTATATCTGTTCTAACCGATTTTGTGAAAGGTA
Organism: Trachelipus rathkii; assembly: GCA_015478945.1. Taxonomy (NCBI): domain Eukaryota; kingdom Metazoa; phylum Arthropoda; class Malacostraca; order Isopoda; family Trachelipodidae; genus Trachelipus; species Trachelipus rathkii. Next base: position 37,392 of record JABUQX010061653.1, read on the forward strand.
CCTCAGAATCCTCCTTACTGGCCATTTGCAAACACAGTTTATAACATCCTTAACTTCCTCAACATCCCTTTGCAAAATTTGTGGCTTTTCTCTTATGACGAAGGGTATACATCTTAGCTATTCCCTGCTCCCACCATTTTCCTAGTCCTTACCTCTCTCCAAATCTAGCCACCCTGCTGCCTTGTTAGAAGCATCATTTCTGTCTCATTCCGCAGTTCATGGTGGATTTACTCCAGCGTTTACTGACGGCTCTAAAACGGGACGGCGTGGCTGCGTCAGCTGTCTTTCCTGACCTCAGCCTCCCATACCCTTCCCCCCTCGGGCTTTAATTTTTACGCAGAATTAATGGCTATGATGATTGCCCTTTCTCGAATTCTATTCCTTAACCAAGACCACTCTTATGCCATTTATTCAGATTCGCTCAGCCTCCTCCAGGCGCTTAAAGCCCCCTATTCTAAAAACACAATGGTATACGCTGTACAACAATTTCTTTGGCTGCTCCGCTCTCGTAAGAAACAAATCATACTATGTTAGACCCCCTCTCACGTATGGGTAACTGGCAGCTGTTCTAGGTACCTCCCGGATGCCATTCGACAAAATCGCCTCCCATCAACTGATTAATATCCTGCTCTCCGACAAGGCTTTCGGTCTTATTGACAAGAATGCTGGGCGAGGGGCAAAACTTAGAAATATAAAGCCGAACATTTGTGAGTGATCTTCTCACCGACGAAAGAGCTTGAACAAGGTGATAATTTCACTCCTCCGCATTGGCCACACCAATATCACTCGCAGCCACTACATGTCACGGGACCCTCCTCCCATCTGCAAATTTTGCCGTTGCCATATCCCTCAATCTGTTCACCATATTTTCATTGATTGTCCCCAACTGAACTCCATTCGCCGTCGTCATTTTCCTACTTAAAGGTGCATAACATCTTCTAAAAGGTTATCTGATTGATATTTTATCTGAATCCTCCCACTTTAACAGTAATTCTATTTTCTCTTCAAGAACTGAATATTCTTTATAACATATGATTTTATGTAATATTAAGACTATTTATAATGTAAGAACATCTTTTTATTTATTTTTGACTGAATATTCATTTCACCATCCAAATTTTCTTTGACATTTAAAATAAATACGAGCTAGGACCCACCCATGGAGTTGATTATTCAACCCAGTGTGGCCGCTTCTCTGTGGGCTGTGGTTTGTTCCTGTACATCACTCTAAAAAAAATGTACCCTTATATAAGGGTAAGGAGGATAAAGGGAACTATAGGGAAATTAGTTCTATGAATGTTGTAGGTAGGAACCGACCGGGGCCCCGGCCCCGGCCAACCCCGGCCATTTTTAGCGACCCCGGCCCCGGCCCCGGCCAAAAATCAGGAAAAACCGGGGTTTTCTACCGGGGTTAACTGTAAATTTACACTAAATAATAGAGGGTTAATCAAACAAAATAAAAAAATATATTTTAATTCCATTACTCATATGTTATAAATTGATGCAAAATATATAAACATACCTAAAAATAATCAATTTTTTTTGGTATTTACTATGATTTCAAATTAAAATTGAGGCCAAATTATAATTTTCCGAGTTTTTAACATAAAAATATTCGAAATTTAATATATCAAACGAATTCGGAAAAGGAAATAAATATAATTGTTAAAATATTAATGTATTTATTTATTTAAAGTAAATATCTTCAAGAAAATAAAAAGTTTTTCGAAAAAATTTTTCGAAAGTATTTATTTAATTGAATTAATATATATATGTATATGTAATATATATATAAAAACAAAAACATATATATATATATATATATATATGTATATATATAATATATATATATATATATATATATATATATATATATATGTAATATATATATATATATATATAATATATAATATAATAATAATATATATATATATATATATATATATATATATATATATATATATATATTTAATTATATATATATATATATATATATATATATATATATATATATATAATATTACAAAATATAATATAATATATATATATATAATATAATATATATATATATATATATATATAATAATATATAACATAATAATATAATAATAACTATATATATATATATATATATATATGTATATATATATGTATATATATATATATATATATATAATAATATATATAATATATATAATATATATATATAATAATAATAATATAACTACTTTGATATATTTAGTGATATATTTACTTTAGAGAGGAAGCCCTTGGATTCTTTTTTAGTATTATGCTTTACTGTCACTTCATTTTATTACTAAATGTACACAAATTAAAAACATTGTTAAAGACACTTTTTTTTAATGAAATAAATTTTAAAAAGGAAAGCTAATTTTCGTCCCGACACGCGAGACCTCTTCAGGCTAAGGGACTGGATTTCTTTCTTGATCTTCATCAGTTCAAGTGTGTTTCAGTTGGTCTGCTATTTTCTTCATGGTGTTGTTGAAATATTTTGATGTTTTCAGATATTCATTTTGTATAAAATCTATCTTAACTTCACCGGGATGCTTATTTTAGTTGTTACTATTATAAATGCAAAAGGATTCCATGATTTTGCGATGGTTCGTGTGATTGATATTTTTGATCATCTTTATATTGTTGATATTGATAGAGTGGCCTGTGTTACGCCTATGACTTGTTAAAGCTGAATTTATGCTGTCCTTGTGCAGGTCATCTGTATGTGGATTTTTTCTTCTTTGCAAATCTATGGTTTCACCTATATATGTTTTATTGCAAGTATTGTAATGATGAGATTAATATATGAAACGGGAAGGCCAATCTCTCATTACAACATAACTTCTTTCATTTTAATGGCAAATATTACAAACAAACTTTCGGCCTGAGTATGGGATCCCCACTGTCTCCCATACTCAGTAACATATATATGGAACTAACAGAATTTTATCATATTTTACCCCACCCTTTATTAAACAATAGTTTATGGATTAGATATGTAGATGACATTTTGTCTCCCTCCCCACAACACCAACCTATTGATATCTAAACTTTATTAACTATTCATCCTTCAGTTCAGTATACGATAAAAATGCCTTCCAACAACTCTATCCCCTTCCTCGATACCTTAATCAAAACATGGAATAACAATTACTTGCAATTTACTATATAGAAAACCAACATTCGCACCAAACTATCTAATCATTCCCCAAACACAAAATTAGCTGTTCTGTCATCTCTATTTTTCCGTGCCTTTCGTATATGCTCTCCCCCTCTTCTAGCATAAGAAACTAAATACATCCACAATACTTTCAAATTACTTTACTATCCTGAGTTTTTCATCACGAAAGCATTTAACAAAGCAAAAAAGAGGTACTATAGCACCTTTCCCCCGGTTAATAGCAACATCTCCTTTTTATCAATTCCTCAATTACCATTATATTCGTTCGTAGAAATATTGCAAAAATATTACCCTCATTCCATCAAATAACATCACCTTGAAAAACATTCTCAAACCCCCAAAACGAAAAGAAAATCTCCCCCAAAGCTGTATGTATCACATCCCCTGCAATACTTGCAATAAAACATATATAGGTGAAACCATAGATTTGCAAAGAAGAAAAAATCAACATACAGATGGCCTGCACAAGGACAGCATAAATTCAGCTTTAACAAGTCATAGGCGTAACACAGGCCACTCTATCAATATCAACAATATAAAGATGATCAGAAATATCAATTACACGAACCATCGCAAAATCATGGAATCCTTTTGCATTTATAATAGTAACAACTACAATAAGCATCCCGGTGAAGTTAAGATAGATTTTATACAAAATGAATATCTGAAAACATCAAAATATTTCAACAACACCATGAAGAAAATAGCAGACCAACTGAAACACACTTGAACTGATGAAGATCAAGAAAGAAATCCAGTCACTTAGCCTGAAGAGGTCTCGCGTGTCGGGACGAAAATTAGCTTTCCTTTTTAAAATTTATTTCATTAAAAAAAAGTGTCTTTAACAATGTTTTAATTTGTGTACATTTAGTAATAAAATGAAGTGACAGTAAAGCATAATACTAAAAAAGAATCCAAGGGCTTCCTCTCTTAAAGTAAATATATCATTACGACAAAGTAGCTCTTAAATATATATATATATATATATATATATATATATATATATATATATATATATATATATATATATATATATATATATATATATATATATATATATATATATATATATATATAATTTTGTATATATCTATATATAAATATATATATAAATAAAAATAAGACAACTTATTTTTCTTTCCTAGAAAACCGATTATTTTCTAAATATTTTGAAAATATTTATTTGATTGAATTAATTAAATGTATTCCTTTTTTATAATTTAAATTATTTATTAATTGAAATTATTTTTAATTTTCATGCTAAGTTTTAATACTTTCAGTGTTTTTGACTTGCATTTCTAATTTTAGCTAACCCCGGCCCCGGCCCCGGCCCCGGCACCGGCTAAATTAGAGCAGCCCCGGCCCCGGCCCCGGCAAAATTCCAGCCCCGGTCGGTCCCTAGTTGTAGGGAAGATATATGCTGGTAATTTGGTTGAAAGAGTACGTCGAGTGACTGAAGGACTGGTTGGTGAAGAACAAGGTGCATTTAGAAGTGGTAGAGGATGTGTGGATCAAATTTTTACATTGAAACAAATGATTGAGAAAATGAGAGAAGAAGAATAAATTGTATTTAGATTTTATGCATTTGCAACAGACGTATGACAGGATTAATAGGGAAGCTCTGTGGTAGGTGTTATGATATATGATGGCAGTAGGCTTCTGAATGGAATCAAAAGATGTATGACGATAGTGAAGCGTCTGTAAGAATAAATGGGGCCAAACTGATTGGCTTAATATTAATAGTGGAGTGAGGCAGGGATGTGATATGTCTCCCTGGCTATTTAATTTGTATATGGATGGGGTTATTAAAGGTGGGGGTGGCAGGGGTGAGGGAAAGGTGTTAGATAGATGGAAAATGGAAGAGAGTGGAGGGTGCCCTGCTTATTGTATGCGGATGATTTGGTTTTCATATT
>JABUQX010061653.1:45000-65591 GCA_015478945.1 Trachelipus rathkii
TTTATTGAAAAAAATATTATTAAATGTTCTGCCTAAGGAACATATATAATTTGAATAATAATAATAATAATAATAATAATAATAATAATAATAATAATAATAATAATAATAATAATTAAAAATATTTATTGTGCTACGTTTCTAATTCATACTATTAAATTTATTGAAAAAATATTTGTTAACTTTAGGTGTACCACAAAGATATTCGGCTATTATAGACTGGATAGGTTTGGTGCAAAAAAAAAAAATATATATTATTTTCTATTTTAAGTTGAGCTCGTTGCTTTTTTTTTCTTTTTTTTTTTAGTGAAATAATTTTCTTAATATGTTTATTAGTTTTTTTTTCTAGAACTTACCCCTATGCAGTGAACAATCTACATTAGAATTTTATAATATACACACACATATATATTTTTTTAAATTGATTGGAGAGATTATTTTTTTTTTTCTTGCATCGTCGTGTTATTAGTGACTACATTGCACGTTGCTTCTGTCCAGAAGGTTTTTTTTATTATTATCTTATTTCAAATGCATTTTTTTTGGCTATAAATTTTCAAAAATATTCTGGTAATTTGAAAAATGAGGATTTTATTATTCTTCATTTTTAGCCTCTAGAAGCAAAAAAAAAAAAAAAAAAAGAAAATAAAGTCACATATCACCTGTTTGGAAGAAGACCGTCATAATTAAAAATTCTAATATTAAGAGTGTTTAAAACTTAAATGCTTGGCACACAATCTAAATTTCAGTAGTGAAAATTCTTAGAAAACTATAATAATTATTAGTGACAGTTATTATAGTTATGGTACATAATGTTTTTAATAATAATAATATATATAATATATATTATATATATATATATATATATTATATATATTATAATATATAATATATATAGTATATTATATATATATATATATATATATATATATATATATAATATATATATATATATATATAATGTATGTGATTGGTCGTCTTCCAAACTGATATGTATATATATTTTGTACGAGTCTTTATTTATGATGTCTATTTGAAGGAACTTTGAGCATAATAGGAGAAGATTAATTTATAATAAAAAATATTGACTTTAAAATTAAAATAAGTTGTGTTCAAACAATAAAAAGGTTGGAAAGAATGTTAAAAACATTAATGAGGTTTACTACTTTAAATCTCCAGCACAAGCTCCTTATTTGATCTGCCCTAACTGTATGAAAGGTTGAGTAAACCTCTGGAGGCAAGTGAGAATCAATCCCCCAAGACCCTCGTATGGGAGTTGATAGGGGGGGAAATAGCGAGCATGCATTATACAAATTGAAATAGTAATTGTTATAAGAGTTACCAATAGAACTTAGGAATATCTTTTAATAGTAAAACTATAGGGATTATTCTGCTATTCACCATGGATACTTGTTACAAAGTTACAAATACCAAAATTTCAAATGCTAGTCAAGGAGGAGACATTTTAAATGAAATAGTGAGCATGCAAAGATTTAGTGATCTTTGGTTTTACCAAATTTTTAGTAGTTTCACAAAATAGATTGTTTGATATATTCACATTTTTATTCTCTGAAAAAAAATACTAATTGCCTTTATAAAATTATTTGAAGATGCTATTGCAGCAAAAATATACAATAGATTATTTATTTTAACAGTTTGTCATAATATGCTCTTGTTAAGGCCATTTATTATTATAATTATTATAATTATTATTATTATTATTATTATTATTATTATTATTATTATTATTATTAATTATTATTATTATTATTATTATTATTATTATGCAGAATTGAAGGAAAGTGTCTTATTTGTTCTGAAAGAGAAATAGAGCAGTTTTGATCATTTCCTTAGTTAATTTGAAGGGGGTGGGGAAGGAGAGGAATACGAGATTGACGCGGTAAATACAAAGGCTTAGTTAGGACTAGTTTTAGAAGTTAAACAGTGATAATGAATGACATTAGTCAGAAGGTGGTGGTAGTAGGTGTAGTTATTAGGTAGATTGAACTGGTTTATTAAGTCAGAAAGATAAAATGTATTTCTAAACTTAAAAAATACTAATAAAGATAGCAGTAGGTGGAAAATTTGTTTGAGAGGAAGAACCGTAGGTAGAAAGGAAGAATAAACAGAGAGATGCAAATATATATATAAAAAATACATTACAAGTTTTAGAGTATTAACCCCATTCTTTTTGTGAAAAATTTTAAGAGTATGGAGCAGCTCGAATGGGACCTGATGTTAGTTTGATAGAATTATAAGGAAAACTAAGAAATTTATCAGTAGGTTTTACCCGTTGTTGTTAAATGGAACTAGGAATAATTTTGTATGGATTCTTCTAAAATGTTCTCATTAAAGACACCATTACCAATTCTACAATAACACTGGACAAAATTTAGAAGAGAAAATGCGTTAATATTGGGAGTGAAAGGAGTGATGTTGAAGACCGAAGGGAAATGAAAAACTGATAAAGGTTGTGAAGTTACAAAGCAATTAAATCTGAGCACTCTCTACTGGTTATTAATTCGAAAAAAAAGGAACTGGTGGAATTGAAAAAATTATAAAGAAGAGCTTAGCAACAGAAATTGGTTAAATGAATGAAGAGAATGGAACCTAGAGAAACAATTGAAGTGACAAAATGTTTGATTAATCCTATTAAAAGTAAATTCATTTATGTGTATGAGAAAATATAAAAAAGAAATGAAAGTTTCAGTTGTCATCAGTCCGAAGTTTTTTCCCTGAGGTTGATACTTGTCATATGAAAGACAAGATAATAAATAAAGGATTCAGTGGTTGGCTGTATTGGATTTTCATGTAAATAAAGGATTCAGTAATTGGCTGTATTGGATTTTCATGAAGTTTGATACTAGTGTTACAATAAAGTCAGTAGATACAAGTTAATGATAATGATTTTTAAAAAAAAATTGGAGGAAAATCTATGAACCATTATGGACAATAGCATTATCTCTTAACAATATGGTAAGAAACTATAAATGTATGAATAATTTCTTATAATTATTACTACTTAAGTCATTCATAGATGAGACGATAGTTCAGACAAAAAGTATGATTGCATTTTCTTGAGGAGAAATATCAATATTATAATTATTATTATTATTATTATTATTATTATTATTATTATAATTATTATTATTATTATGCCTTTTTAGTACTAAGACAAAATATATTTAAATTTTACATTCTTTACTACTTACGTATATACACTATGAAGAATGGTTATGAGGGGGGTAGGCGGGCATAGGGGGGGAGGGGCTTGAAGTACAGTATTTGTCCTATGTCTATTTATGATATGTACTAATATTACAAAAAACACAATTTATGTATATATATATATATATATTATATATATATATATATATATATAATACTATATATATATATATATAGCTATAATTATTTTTTATCTAAATATATGTATATAAAATGAAATGAAAAAAAATATTTATAAATATTAAAATTTATATATATATATATAAAATCAAAAATTAATTTATGCTCAGGTTATTATTTAAATTTTATTATATTTTTCTAATCTCGCAAATATATACTTAGGATAAGGCAATTTATTATTATTAGTTGACATTTAAAAAAAAGTTTTTTGCATTAATATATTTATATCGATATAATATATATATATAATATTTATATTATAATTATATACTATATTATATATATATATTATATATAATATATATATATATATATTATATATATAATATATTTATATATTGTATATATATATATATATGGGAAATTCTTCAATTATGTTGAATCGTCAGATTGTTAATTAATATTAACAGTATACAAAACATTTTTATTTATTTATTATTATTATTATTATTATTATTATTATTTATATTTATTATTAAAGGTTCTCTTAGGTTTTTAACTTTATAACATATTTCCAAATACGTAAGTTATTTTTAAAAAATTTGAAATTTATTATACGTTAGTTATGAATTTTCCTATACTACTATTATAACCAACTACTACTACTAATAAATGAAAAAATGGAATGTTTAAGTAGTTCTTTGTTTTTAATATATATATATATATATATATATATATATATATATATATTATATATATTATATATATATATATATATATATATATATATATATATATATATATATATATATATATATTTATATATATATATATATATGAAACTTAATATTTTTTATTTGTGTCACAATTCTCTTCTCTCTCTTCCCCTCCCCCGCCTATATTTTTTTGAATAGAAATAAAACTTTACAATATTATTAAAATTATAGTAACGTATATATAGCAAAAGAAAACTGTGATTTGATTGCTTCTTATTTGTTTTGTTTTTTGTTTTTTAATTCTAAAAATGTCGTAAAATCTACGAAAACCTGCCATTTATTTTTTATTTTATTTATTTATTTGCTTAGTTTACGAAAGAAATTCATGAATATTCATGTTTCGCCAGTTGTTTACAAATATTGTAATAAGTTACATTTATTTTCAAAGGTATGTAATTAATTTTACATTTCAATATTATCATTAGTTTAATTTATATTTTTCAAACGTATGTAATTATATTTAGATTTCAAAATTAGTTTGTTTAATTTACATTTTCAAAGGTATTTAATTATATTTAGATTTCAAAATTATTGTTTGTTTAATTTACATATTCAAAGGTATTTAATTAGTTTTATTTTATGTTCAATATTTATTACATAATCAAATTAAAAAAAAAATTTATTTAAAAAAAAAAAATTTCAAGGAAATTAATTTATAGTGAAGATACATATTTTCCTTTTACATATTTTTTATTTAAAGAAGGAAAATTAATTTAATATTTAGTGAAGATACATATTTTTACTTTCATTTTTTTTGTATTAACTTTAATCATATAAGAGATACTAGGAAAAGTTCTAAAATTAATATAATTTAATAGATTAAAAATTTACAGAAAGTAAAATTATCAAATGGTTTTTTTTTATACTTTTGGATATATATATATATATATATATATATATATATATATATATATATATATATATATATATATATATATATATATATATATATATATATATATATATATATATATATATATATATATATATATATATATATATTGACTTTGAGGCTCTTAAATATTTGCTTTAAAAGAAGAAGTGTAATGCTAAACTGTGGTGATGCGTCATGTCAAATTTTAGAGTTTAACTCTTCATCATATGCTTACATTAGCGTTACTTAATATCTAAATGTTAAATTTTTAATTCACTAAAACATTTGCACACTACGAATACTTGGTATTATTATCCTTAATTTAGTTTAATTTAAGGGAATGTGAGGATTGGGTGTGATCTATTTTGGAAGATCTACGAACTAGAGATAATTTTAATTTAATACCGTTTGCTCTGACACCGATTCTGCAGGAGATACCTCAGAACCCTACTTACTGGCCATTTGCAATCACAGTTCATAACCTCTTTAATTTCCTTAAGATCCCTTTGCAAAAGGTGCTGCCTTTCTCTTACGACGAAGGGTACACACCTTGGCTATTCCCCGCTCCAACCATTTGCTTGACTCTGACCTCTCTCCAAATCTAGCCACCCTGCTGCCTTGTTAAAAGCATCATTCCTGTCTCATTCCGTAGTTCACGATGTATTTACTCGTGTTTACTGACGGCTCTAAAACGGGGAACAGTGTGGGCGCATCTGCTGTCTTTCCTGACCGCAACCTCTACCATACCCTCCCCCCTCATGCTTCAATTTTTACTGCAGAATTAATGGCTATAATGATTGCCCTTTCTCGAATTCTAATCCTTAACCAAAATCACTCTTACGTCATTTATTCAGATTCGCTTAGCGCGCTTAAGACCCCTTTTTCTAAAAACGCAATGGTATCGGCTGTACAACAATTTTTTAGGCTGCTCCACTCCTGTAAGAAACATTATTTTATGTTGTACCCCCCCTCATGTAGGGGTAACTGGCAATAAAATCGCTGATAGAGGCCAAAACGGTTGCCTCCTCTTTTCAGAATTCCAGGTACCTCACAGATGCCATTCAACAAGGCCGCCTCCCATCAACTGACTACAATCCTGCTCTCCGACAAGACTTTCGATCTTGTTGGCAAGAGTGCTGGACAAGTGATCAGCGGGGAGCGAAACTCAGAAATATAAAGCCGAGCATTGGTGAGTGAGTGGTCTTCCTCTCACAGACGAAAGCGCTTACACGAGATGATACTTGCACGCCCCCGTATTGGCCACACCAATATCACTCGCAATCACTATGTCACGGGGACCCTCTTCCCATTTGCAAATTTGGCCGTCGCCATACCCCGCAATCTGTTCACCATATCTTCAATGATTATTCCCATTTGGACCCTATTCGCCATCGCCATTTTCCTACTTTACGGTCCATAACACCACCTAAAAGATTATCCCATATCTTATCTGAATCTTCCCACTTTAGCAGTAACTATTTTCTTGTATCTCCAAGAAGTGAATATTCTTTACGTTTGATTTTATGTAAAATTAGGACTATTTACAATGCAAGGATACAATTTTATTTAGCTTTTATTTATTTTTGACTGACTTGAATATTCATTTCGCCATTCAAATCTTCCTTTGACATTTGAAAAATGTTTGTGCCATGGTTTTGATTTTTCAGCCCATTGTGGCCGCTTTTGTGAGCCGTGGTGGGTCCTGTACATTCTCAAAAAAAAAAAAAAAAATCCTGGACATTACAGAATTTTGTAATTTATACATCAAAGGTTCTTTCCAAAGCTTAACACCTTTTTCAGTTTTCTTTTTTGTGTCGGCTTCTAGATAAGGTTAGTAGAAAAAACATAGCATGCGAGTTCTTAAAATGACTAATTGAAAACATTGTATTTGTAATACACGGATGTGACTCGGCGGCAGTCAGAGTGGTCTCAATTCATTTAATTAGTTTCTACACAACATACGCAAAATCCTGTACCGACCAAAGTGGCAACCATCGAAAACCGAAATGTCTCGTGTATTCTTGGCTCTAGATTAGCTGTTTATTTTTTCTTCTTGCTTCCTGAATCAGGTGTTTGGAAGACCATGATTTATACATAAAACCAAATTTCTTTACAGTATTTCTTATATTCATGGGAAATCTGACTAAACATAAAACCTTAAGTAAAAGTGAATAAAAGTATACTCACTCACTCACCGGGCTGCTGAAATATATTTAGTTAAGGATATGCATTTTGTTTTTTCAAATAAATAGACCAACATGAACAACAAATTTATTGGACGGAATAAGTGATCACAATTGTTGTTGCAATCCACAAATTTGTGGAAACACTGAACTTATTTTGTACAAATACAGAAAATATGTTAGTAACAATAATAAAAATTACCAAAATAAAAAAATTCATATTTTCCCTGTGGTGATGTGCATTTTTAAAGCTACCTTACCCTAAATTTTGATAAATTTACAATATATATATATATATATATATATATATATATATATATATATATATATATATATATATATATATATATATATATATATATATATATATATATATATATATGCACTACTCCTTTAAAAGGAAGTTACATAAAAAGATATCGAAAATCGCAGAACGCTACGCGGGTGAAACCCTGCAGTGTCACGTGTTAGCTAAAACCTCCAATAGAAGGAGCGCAAGAGTTGCCAAAAGCTGACTTTAACTTTTTTTTTTTATTTTTTTTAAGGGGCTCGAGCGACGGTGGGACAAAGGGGGGAAAGAAGTCCCACCCCGTCGTCCCCCGCTGAGGCCGAGAGACCCTGACTCTTTCCATCTTCGGTATTCCTTTAGTTAAAAAAAAAAAAAGTTTTTGGTAACTGACGCTCGATTGCCTTGAAATCGAAAAAAAAAAGATTACATCGTTCGTTCGATATATATCGGTTAACTTCTTTTAAATGACAAGTTCATATATATATATATATATATATTATATATATAATATATATATATATATATTATATATATATATATATATATCTATATATTATATATATAATATTCCTTATATATATCATATATATATATATATATATATATCGAACTATACTATACATAAATCTATGAATAAAATAACATTTACCACTTAATACTGCCAAAACAAAATCGTAAGTCGACTTATTTCTATTGGATTGAAGGCACTATTCTTTAACATTTAAATAAACTATTTGGCATCTTTATTTTTTGGTTTTTAGTATTTCTATCATACTAAGGAGATAAAAATACAACAAACACTCCCCATTATCTTTGGAGAAAAAGCCCAAATCGGACCTTATTTGTGAGATGAAGTAAAAATGTTCAAATCCTGTCTCAACATACAAACAATGACAAGCTCACTATTTACAAAACACACAAATTACTATTAAATTAATATTACTTAACTATATTCCTAGTCTGAATGATAAATTCCGCTCGGCATTCGCTGACTAAGGAAATCACAAATTCCAAGCTACATATGAGTATCTAGTTCCATAAAAAAAAAAAAAAGTTACACCTACATAGTAGATTCTCGCCTCCATATATATATACCTGTGGCAAGGAATTACTTGTCTACATTATTCACAGCTTCAATAATAGAAATATCTCCAAGGTTCTTTCATTCCTTATCACTTAACCAATTTTAACAAAAGCATTAAGTGAAATTTTAAATTTTACCAAACTAGTTACAAGAAATTATGGGAGGAATAACTGGACTCCCCAAAAATTTGTGTAGTAAAGACAATACATTTCAAACTCCCTCACCCTCCCTAGAGCCCTAACCATGAGCTGGCATCAAACAATTACTTTACTACACGATTTAATTTATTAGATCTACTCTCATATTTCAAACCATTTGTATTCTTAAGACTTTTCCTCTCATCTCATTCTTGCCCACAGGAACGCTCACGGTCTTTACCATCTCTTATCTTCATAAGATCCGATTGATTTATATTTCTCCTATTCTCAGAGAGTTTGAATGCGTAGATGCCAATTATATTCTAACTCAAAAAACTGCAGGTAAGCGTCAACAAATAATTTTAAATTCTGAGACAAGACATGTCGCTTATATAATAATAATTACAAATATTCTAAAAACAATTTTCTATATAAAAATATTTTAAGATTTCAATTACTTTAAGAATTACATATATACATACAATAAACAGCTTAAAAAACTTTTGATGATACTAAAATCTCTCCTCTAAAAAAAATGGACTATGCGAGAATCTCATGGAATGTGTTAATAAATATCAACATCACCAATAAGATAGGATACTTTGATACACGAAAGATTTATCATATATATATATATATATATATATATATATATATATATATATATATATATATATATATATATATATATATATATATATATATATATATATATATATATATATATATATATATATATATATATATATATATATCTTTCTTTCTTTCTTCATCCTTCCTCTTTGCCCCAAGATTTGGGGGTAAGGTGCTGTAACAAGCATCGGAAAAGAAAAGCAGTAGGAGAACATGACAAACGTCGAAAAGAAAGCCCAGCCTTACCGCCCCCTCTGTACCATTAATTAGTGAGAGCTCGTCACAGACAGAAAATCCACCCTAGACATCATGGGACCGCGACGGACCCTCACTATGGTAAATTCGTCAATGTAAGGGTTCATTCCCCTGGGCAAAACCGGCCCACAACCATGCCCCCATAAAAACCCCGCCATTCTCTCCCTATTATGCACCTTTTATTCTCGCCTCTGTCCAACTCACATTTCTCTCCTTCTAACATTCGTTTACAACCGACTCAATCCACTTTCTCTCTTCGGTCTCCCAAGCCGGTCGGTTCCAACACACTCACCACTATACATCCGCTTAACCAACCTACTATCATTCATCCTTTCCACATGACCAAACCATCTCAACATACTTTCATTTATTCTTCATTACCCCTTTCCTTCACACCACACCACTCTTCTAATACGTTCATATTCCTCATTTTATCATTCCTTCTCACACCTAAGTAACACTCTCTAAGATTGTCCATCTGAACACATTTGAACTTTAGATCTATACCCTTCTTATTCCAGACCATAGTCTCACTACCATACAATAACACAGGTAACAACATACCCTCATGTAAGACCCTAGCACACTCAAGACTTAGTCCCTTTCCATCCACCAACAATTTAATTGCACCAGCCACCTTTCGGCTATTCACAAATATCCTACTACACTCTGGCACATCCGTTTCCTTCTCATCCAACATATATCCTCTAAATATTTAAAACTCAAGACACTTGTTTCTAGCTGCTCACCATCTAATCATAACTTCACACTGAGGAGTTCCTCACTCACAACCATTAACCTTACTCTTATCCACGTTTACTTTCAAGCCCCTCCTTTCACACACCTGCCAATCTCTCTACCAATCCTCTCAAACTCTCTTCAGATTCGCCACACAGAACCAAATCATCCGCATATAATAGGTAGGGCACCCTCCATCCTCTCCATTCTCCATCATTCTAACACCATTTCCTGCCACTCCCACCTCTAATTCTTTCATAACCCCATCCATATACAAATTGAATAACCAAGGAGACATAACACAACCCTGTCTTACTCCGCTATTAATTCTAAACCAATACCATTGACACATTTATTCTTACACCGCTTCACTATCGTTCAATACATACTTTTGATTCCATTCAGAAGCCTACCACCACACCATATAATATCACTAACACCTGCCATAACCCTTCCCTATTAATAAAATCATACGTCTGTTGCAATCCATAAAACCTAAATTAATTTATTCTTCTTCTCCCTCATTTTCTCAATCATTTGTTTCAATGTAAAGATTTGATCCACACATCCTCTACCACTCCTAAACGCACCTTGTTCTTCACCAATCAGTCCCTCAGTCACTCGACGCACTATTTCGACCAAAATACCAGCATATATCTTCCCTACAACACTCAATAAACTTATTCCCCTATAATTCCTACAGTTCCCCTTTTATATCCCTTTACCCTTGAATAGAGGGTACTAGTACCCGCTTCCGTCCAATCTTGGAACTATACCTCCATAAACGCTTTATTACACACATTTCCAAATCCAATCAATCACCATCTCGCCTCCGCTCTTGATCATTTCACTAGTAATTTCATCTATACCTGCAGATTTACCATTCTTCAACTTTCTCACTCTACCCATAACCTCCTCCTTACTAATAACCTAATCCCCAAAATACCTATTCCTTCTTGCACCATCAAAACCGCACACATTCACTAACACCCCATCATTACTGTTAATATTGTGCAGATTTTCGAAGTGTTCTTTCCACACTCCCCTCACATCCATTTCATCAGTTACAAAAGCACCATCCCTATTCATTATTCTAAGCAGATTCCCCTTATTCTCATTCTTAACTTTCGCGCTCCTTCCCAGAAGAGCTTTCCTATTTCCTTGTATGTCTCATTCATCCTCCTTCCAAACTGTTCCATTTACCTCTTGTTTTCTCCTACGTATACAACCTTTAGGTAATTCCTTTTTTCCTCCTTATGATAATTCCACAACATCTTTCTTTTGATATATATATATATATATATATATATATATATAATAATATAGAATAAAAAAAAATATATATATATATATTATATATATATATATATATATATATATATATATAGTTATATATATATATATATATATTGAACGCCTCGTGGCGGCAGGAGTTGACTAGCCGACTTTCATACGAGAGGACGGTGGTTCAATCCTCGCGTAGCAGTTGGTTTTTATCTTCCTGGGGCGGAAATTAAACGACTGCGAACACGTTGGTGGCGCTTGGTTTGGAATAGCGGCCTTAAAATTCGATTTCCTGTAGTTCCCCGTGTTTTCCGCTGTAAACAGCAGATATTGAGCAATTTAAAACAAAAATTTTTTTTAAAAGGTAGTTTATATATATATATATATATATATTATATATATTATATATATATATATATATATATATATATATATATATATATATAATATATATATATATATATATATATATATATATATATATATATATACACGAGTATATTACAAATCTTAATATAAATCTTATATACATACGGTACATGTACAAGGACGGAAATCTGAATTACTTATATGAACACGCATAACAATTAAATTTTATAGGAAGACACTAAGATGAGGTAAAATGCCTATAAGTTTGAAACAAAAAAAAAATACTTACAGGAAGTTCTTATAAAACATTGATACTAATAAGAAAAGAAGTCCCACAGAAAGTTTTGGACAACTCGCAGAAGCTGTACAATCAACCCTATATCGAGCATTAATAAATTCAGGACCTAAATAAGGGTGATAGTGCATTTCTTCTTCCTCTACGGGCACTAACTGTTGAGTTGCATCCTGAAATATTAAATCGGAATAAGGTTCATTCGATTTGAAAATCTGAAAGTTCCATGCATCATCAACGTCGCGCCCGAAAAGTTGTTGAGCATAAAGGAAAAGGTTCGTAAAGGCTAGAATTTGGGTGAAGTTCTGGTCGTAACCACCACGTGTAACAACTGCATTCGAACGAACCATTCCTAAGTTACAATCTTCATAAGAAGATATATCTCCTCTAGTTCCATCGCGACAAAGCAGCTGGTAATCGGCGGTCAACGTGTTTCTAGCCCACCACATACGGTTTTTCCCATTAGTATTTTCAGCGACAGTCGTGTGTTTCAAGAAAGCTACGTTTCCACCTCCTTCTACCAAACAACGGAAAGCCCCTTCAAAAGAAATAAATATAATAAAATCTACTCAAAAGCTACTACCATAAAAATATAGTAATTAAACATCGTTACAACTTTTTATTCACCATATAAAAGGAGAACGCAAAAAATAAAAAATCATTACCTGTAAATCCGTAAAATGGTTCTGTATGGTCTCTTGCACAATAGCCACTAAGGGTTCCTCTGCAAAGGTGACACAAATTAAACCTATCCAGACCATAACTATAAATAGGGGACATGGCACCAGGAGCACAAGACTTTTGGAAGTATTCTGAAGCGGCTCTAATTGAATTACAACCATATCCTCTTATCAAATCGTTGTTAAGAAGATATGCCATAGGCAAAACCCAACCACCTCCATGCATAACACTTGGATGACAAGTGAAACGATCTGTAAAAATTATAATAATAATTTTTTCTTTCTTGAGTTTGT
Source organism: Trachelipus rathkii (assembly GCA_015478945.1). NCBI lineage: Eukaryota > Metazoa > Arthropoda > Malacostraca > Isopoda > Trachelipodidae > Trachelipus > Trachelipus rathkii. The sequence continues at coordinate 58,234 of JABUQX010061653.1, forward strand.
GCTTAGTTTTCATTGCTCACTGAGGGTGCGACATTACCAGAAATAGGAATCAGAAAAAGGAATCCATTCCAGAGATAATAATAATATTAATGTATACACAAGAAAATATAAACTGCTCATATATATATATATATATATATATATATATATATATATATATATATATATATATATATATATATATATATATATATATATATATATATATATATATATGATATATATATAATATATATATTATATATAATATATATATATATATTATTACTGTATATATATATATTATATATATATATATAATAATATATAATATATATATATATATATTATATATATATATATATATATATATATATTATAGTATTATATATATTATATATATATATACTATATATATAATATATATATATATGTATATAGTATATTATATATTGTAAGCCATATGGAGAAAGTAAAAATTCTGTAAACATGAGGGCATAAATACTAGCCTTTAAGATACACTATATCAGTGTCTGTGTCATCTTCTTGAGACACAGCAACAACATAGTAGTGAGTAGAGTCCAAGTTATATTGTTCAGCCATTATAGGAATTAAACCATATTTGAGACCAGCTGTGTATATATCACCAGCTTCAAAAAGGGATACATCTGCTTCTCTGTTAAAGTTATTAAAATTAATTAAAAATAAAAATAAAATATAAGATTAATCCATTGTAATAATATTGATGGTAATTCAATTTTTTTTTTCGGAAGTATTTTATAAAAAAAAAAAAAAAAAAAATAAAAAAAAAATTAAAATTCTTACAAATAAAACATAGTTTTCCATAAAAAAAAAATGAAATCTTTCAAATTTTATATATTAATTTGGGAGCATTGTGTTTTTCGTATCAAAGTTAATGATAGGTAAAGGTACCAGTGACGCCATTTGTGAGTTACCCATCATACAATCCATTCTTGGCTTTAGTAATTGAGCTTCTAAAGCAATCTAAGAAAAGTCAAGAGAAACAAGATTCTTAATGATGGTAAAAGAATTAATCTGTTTTGGCTACAGATGAAAAAACCTGGATATCCATGTCATTCAAAAATATTAAATTTTTATGGGAAAATGATCAGAGCAAAAAAATATGCATTAAAAAAAAAACGACAAGAAAACCAATTATTTAAAAATAAAAAAAATACATTTTTAAAAACTTTATTTATGCTCCTTACATGTCCCCAGATGCATTGGAAACAATAGTTAAGTAGAAGAACATGACGCAAGTCTTGAGGAAAGCTCTCCCCCCCCACATACCCTTAAGTGCGAGTTCGTTGCACTTAAGGGGATGGTAGAGGGCTTTCCTTTCGACTTACGTCATGATTTTCTAAACTATCCTATTTTCCGTGCATGTAACGCACCCTTATCCCCCATCTAGTGGAAGAGAAGGGAGATGGAAATAGGAAATAATAATGACATTCACAAAATATTTACCTTCATCTTAAGACATTTTGCATACTCAGGATATGAGATGACACATAATACCATCTTTTCCACAGGGCAAGATCTAATGGTCTCAATATGCTTTAAAACACGTTGTGGCAGGTATACTTGGAAATTTTGTTGTGTACTCACAACTTCTACTAATCTAACTGCATCGTCCTGAAAAACAATAATAATAATTAATAATAATAATAATAATAATAATAATTAATTGATAATGATTAATGATGAATGATAATGATAGAGCTTTATGGAATATTTAATGATAATGATAATGATAATGATAATGATAATGATAATAATAATAATAATAATAATAATAATAATAATAAAAATAATAATAATTATATGGTGTTGGTGGTAGGCTTCTGAATGGAATCAAAAGTATGTGTGACGATAGTAAAGCGTGTGAAAGAATAAATGGAGTCAAAAGTGATTGGTTTAATATTAATAGCGGAATGAGGAAGGGATGTGTTATGTCTCCTTGGCTATTTAATTTGTATATGAATGGGGCTATAAAAGAATTAGAGGTGGGGTGTGGCAGGGAAAGATGTTAGAATGATGGAGAATGGAAGAGAGTGGAGGGTGTCCTGCTTATTGTATGCGTTTAATTTGGTTTTGTACGTTGAATCCGAAGAGAGTTTGAGAGGATTGGCAGAGTGTGTAAAAGGAGAGGTTTGAAAGTAAATGTAAATAAGAGTAAGGTTATGGTAGTGAGCGAGGAGAGGCCGCGGTGTGAAGTCATGTTAAATGGTGAGCAACTGGAACAAGTATATGAATTTAAACATTTAGGATATAAGTTGGATGAAAAGGGAACGGATGATGCAGAATGTTGTAAATGGTAGGAGGGTGGCTGATGCAATTAAATCCTTGGTGGATGTGAAGGGACTAAGTCTCGAGTGCGGTAAGGTTTTGCATATGGGTATGTTGTTACTTGTGCTAATGTATAGTAATGAAACTATGGTCTGGAATAGTAGGTATAGATCTAAGGTACAAAGTGTTCAGATGGACAATCTTGGGGCGTGTTAGGTGTGAGAAGAATTGATAAAATGAGGAATAAACGCATTAATAATTAGCGAGTTGTGTGGTGTGAAGAAAGTCGTAAATGAGAGAATAGACGAGAGAGCATCGAGATGGTTTGATCATGTGGAAAGGATGGATGATAGTCGGTTGGTTAAGCGGATGTATAGTGATGAATGTGCTGGGAATCGACCTGCTGGGAGACCGAAGAAAAAGTGGATTGAGTCAGTAAAGGAATGTCTACAGGAGATGAATGAGAGTTTAGTAGAGGCGAGAAGAAAGGTGTATAACAGGAGTGAATGGTCGGGTTTTGCGAGGAGGTATGGTTGTGGGCTTTGCCCAGGGGATGAGCCCCACATTGATGAGATACCACAGTGAGGCTCCATCGCAGTCTCGTGAAACCTCTAGGGTGTTTTTGACTGATACGAGTTCTCACTTTAGGGTATAAAGAGGATGGTAGAGGGGGGGGGGCTTTCCTTTCGACTTGCATCATGTTCTTCTACTACTTTTCTGTTCCGGTGTATGCTACGCACCTCATCACCAATCTGGGGATAGGAGGTAGATAATAATAATAATAATAATAATAATAATAATAATAATAATAATAATAATAATACTTTACTTTTACTTTGTAGCCCCCGCTCCCCTTCTAACACATAAGGAAAGGTGTAAATTACAAAGGAACACTTGATATGAGAAATTATTCTATGTAAACAGATGAAAAATAAGGTCAAGAGAGTGGGTGACATAGGTCCGCTGACTAGAACTATGTTAAATTACAATTCGATAATAATTTAACCAAAAATACTACCTTTTCTATCAAAATAATATAAAAGCAAAAATGCTTTGCGAATCATGAGAAACAAGTAAAATGTTTAAATAAAAAAAAAAAACAAGGTCTTCTCAACATTTTGTACAATTACATATTTAAATACAAATTAATTATTTTATATTTTAGAGTCAAAGACTGGCTATTATGTTTTCTTTAAATATGAAGGTATTTACCATGAACTTATACCACAGAAATGATAAGAACAAAAAATTTCATTTACTTACTGCCCTTATATTTTTATTATTATTATTTTTTTTATTATAATTTAACTTCTCCAGCATATACAACTTCCTTAAAAATGAAGTTAAATTTGGTCTACAAGGTAATTAGATGCATTCTTCCTTAAAAGGGTGCAGCAATCAAATTTTAGGAATAGATGCAACGCTGTGATGAACATGAAAATTTTTTACCCGTAAAATTTATTTTATTTCCTCATACAAAAATATGATGTAAAATTAAAATGCCATCAGACACCTACCGACACAAGCAGATCATATCCTTGGCCGTATCGAGGAAAAGACTCGAATAAATAAAAAGTTGAAACGGAAGTAGAATTTCTTCCCTGCTTCACACTGAAGTATTGGGATATAACCTAAAACAAAGAAAAATATAAAATTAAATAGAAATATATATAACAATATTATTATCCTATAGTCGCGTAGAACACAATTCAAATATGGGACAAAGCTTAATATTGACATGAAATACGAAGACAATCTATTTACTATTACTTATAACTACAATTATAAATATACCCAATTTTATGTAAAGAAATGAAAAACAAATTCATAACTTGTTCCAACACCCAACCTCTTATGAGGCTGAATAAATAATAATAATAATAATAATAATAATAATAATAATAATAATAATAATAATAATAATAATAATTGATTTAGTTACAGGTATGTTGTGGAACTCTACTCGATAGGGGGCCTTGCTAATTTAGTATCTGTAACGGTTCATATTTGGTATGTACGTTAATTTCATTTTGTTTTTTGTTTTCCCTTTTTCTTAGGAATGGCTCCAAGTAATGATTTAATTTTGATTTCCCTTAATGAGGAATATTCATGTTAATATATTGATTGAATATATATTGCTTTTTAAATAAATAATTTGAATAATAATCTTCGATAAACATATTGTGTTGAAAGGAACACAACGGAAAGAAAGAGCTGTATTAGTTTCGTTTTTGTTATATGCATGTATCCAAAATTCAGACTTACAACGTGAAGAGGTGGTCAATTAGAAAAAAGCTTTCCCTGACTTTGCTATCTTTGCCGGTTTCTCTTACTTGATATTCTGTCTTTATAATTCCTTAATTCCTACTTGAAAGTAAGAAGAGTGTGCAATATTCAGTTCAGAAAAAGGTAATTATTTGCTTAATGCTTAAAAATAATAATAATAATAATAATAATAATAATAATAATAATAATAATTCTTTATCTTTATTTTATCTTCACTTCCCACAGATGTGGAGTAGGGTTCGTAAACATGAACGAAAATAGGATAGTTAAGTAAAGAGCATGACGTAAGTCGAAAGGAAAGCCCCCCCCTTCCCCTCATACCCTTACGTGCGAGCTCGTAGCAGCCAAAAATCCACCCTAGAGCTTCACAACACCGCGATGGAACTAACCCCACGGTGGCATCTCGTCAATGTAGGGGGTTCATCCCCCTTACAAGGTCCGAAACATTACCCCCTTCACAAAAATCCTCGCAATTCACTCCTATTATGCACCATTCTTCTAGCTTGAACCAAATTCACGTCCCCTTCTTTCAGACACTCCTTTACTCATTCAAGCCACTTTTTCTTAGGTCATCCAGTAGATCGATTCCCAACACATTCACCTGTATACATCCCTTAATCAACCGACTATTATCCATCCTTTCCACATGACCAAACTATCTTAAAATACACTTATTAATTCTCTCACTCACGCCTTTCTTCACACCACACAACTCCTTAACAAGCTCATCCCTCATTTTTACAATTCTTCTCCCACCTAACCCCCCCCCCCCCAAGATTATCAATCTGAATAGACTGCACTTTAGATCTATACCTCTTATTCTATACCATAGTTTCGCTGCTATACATTAACGCCGGTATTAAAGTACTAACCTCATGCTGAATCCTAGCGCATTCAATACTTAATACCTTTGAATTCACTCAAGATATAATTGCAACAGCCACTTTCCTATCACTCAATTTTCCTACTACACTCTGCACCATCCATTTCCTTTTCCTTTTCACTCATCATATAGCTTATATATTTAAACTAAGATAATTGTTCCAGTTGCTCACCATCCACACTATGGACTCTCCTCACCCACCATCATCAATTTACTTTTATCCACATTTACTTTCAACCTCCTCCCTTTACACACCCTGCCAAACCGCTCTACTAATCCTCTCAAACTTTTTTCAGATTCACCACACAGACCCAAATATCAGTAAGCTGGGCACCCTCCACTCTCTTCCATTCTCTATTAGTTTAACACCCTCCACTGCCATCCCTACATTAAAATCTTTCATTACCCCCATCCATAACAAATAAATAGCCATGGAGACATAACACATCCCTGCTTAACTCCGTTAATATTAAACCATTTACTCTCCACTCCATTTACTCTTCACTATCAATATACATACTTTTGATTCCGTTCAGAAGCCTACCACCAACATCGTATATCATTAGCACCTTGCACAGAGCTTCCCTATTAATCCTGTTCAAGTCCACTAAACCTAAATACAATTTATTCTTCTCTCCATATGTTCCAATGTAAAAAAAAAAATTGATCTACACATCCTCTACCACTTCTAAATGCACCTTTTCTTCAACAATCAGTCTATCAATCACTCGACTCACTCTTTCAACCAAAATACCAGTATATATCTTCCTTATAACAGTCAACAAACTAATTCCTCTATAGTTTCCACAATTCCTCTTACTCCTTATATAAGGATACTATCACTGTTCCAAAGCAAACGCTTTGTTACACATCTTTCATATTCAGTCAATCACAATCTTGCCTAAATTCTTGATCATTTCACCAATTATTCTATCTATACCTGCTGATTTACCATTCTTCAACCTCCTCCCTACTAATTACCTTTTCCTAAATTACCTATTCTTCTTGCACCTCTTCATTACCGCCAAAGTTATGCAGATTTTCGAAGTGTTCCCTCCACACTCTCCTCGCATCCGTTTCATCCGTCACGAAATTATTAATTATTATCAATTAATTATCAATTATTCATTATTTTATGAAGATTCTTATTACTTTCTTTTTTAACCTTTCAAACTTCCTTTCAGAAGAGCTTTCTATACACATGTAAATTTCCATTCATCCCCTTTCCAAACTATTCATTTATCTCTCTTTTTTTTTATCCTACGTATGCCAATTTTAGTCTTTCTTTTTCCTATTTATATATTACAATACACCTTTCTCTCTTATCTTCAAAATTGGTTTTAGCACATTCAACCACGTCTTTTTGTTTTCTTTTAACCTCATTCCACCACTAGTTATTGGCATTCTTACTTTCTACTTTTACACACCCACATATTTCTCTTGCACTGCTAACAAACGCTTCCTTTTTTGCATCCAGATTTGTTCAGTTTCATCTTGTTCACATTCAACTGATTTATTCGTAAGTTCTCTCAGTACTTTTTCTTATAACCCTGTTCGCTTAACTTCTTACTCTTAATTCTCCTCACTTCCTTCCTTTTTTTCTTTCCTCTCCATCCATGCCTCCACTAACTTAATTTTAGATAAAATAACAATGATTCAATATTCCCAACCCCCTCACTGATTTAGCATCAAACACATACTTCAACATCATCTTCACCAACAAATACTTCGACATCTTCACCAACACAAGATCAATCATGCTTTTCACTTCGATACCATCTCTGTCAACACCAACTCTATTATACTTATGGATACTCATGTTCAAAGCATGCACTATTTACACACATACCTCTCTCCTCTCAAAAATCAATCACCTTCATACCTTTCATTTTCTCCCACA
>JABUQX010061654.1:0-7500 GCA_015478945.1 Trachelipus rathkii
GGATAGAGTTAGATGTGCAGACGAGAAGATCATTAATGAAAAAGCAGGAAATAAAGTTAGGTTAGAGATAAGACAGAACCTTACCTGAGGAACAACAACTATTAGATCAAGAAAAGGATAAGAAGAAGTCTCACGACTACCCAATCAACAATAAGCCGATATTGAGCGATATTTGAAAAAGAAATGGACTTAAGACTCTATAAAGTACTAGTAGAATAGAGTACAAAAGAGATATAGAGGAAATCCAAGGAGGGGACTTGAGAGCTAGTAGACAGCGTAGCTATATACCCGAGATTTAAAGCTATAATGCTTTGGATGATTGTCAAGCGCCACTACTACTAGCAAGTCTTCCCCGTAATCCTGATGGGTAGGTAAACTCTAAATCTGTTAGGAATAGGTATAAGTATATATATCACAGTAGATAATCACTCGAGCATGACGGTCGAAAGCCGTACTTATTGGCGATCAGAGAAGCTAAGAATGAGCATCCCAGAATGGTCCCTAAGAAATCGCAGCAGTTTGAGAAGGGCTTGTACACAAAAATTTCTTTTTAGATACGCGAATTAAACCAAGGTTAGAAGCTATAGGGCAGGGCGATAGTCATAGTATATTAAAGGTCTAAGCGCTTTCCTTTTTTACGGAATAGGTTTAGTGAACTCATAAATGCGCGCTTCGCAAACCTTAGATGGGAAAGTGCTAGTATTTATGAGGCAATAGAGAATAAATAAGTTGATAACGAGAGGAGTAGGGCCATCTCAAAACTGGAAAGACACACTCCCTTCACAAAACTCGGGGAGAATGCTCATCCGGGCCAACGCCATTTCTATAACGTTCATAACTGATTTCAGGAGCCTCATGTCAATCCCGATTACAATATGTAATTCATCGCGCAAAAGGCCAAGGACATACACCTTGAGAGAAGAAATGGAAAGTGTATAAGGAGAGGTAAATGCCAGATAATTACGGTTCACAGGGTTTGAGTTTAATGAGGAAAATAGGTAGCCGAAAGATTGGCCTTGTAGTTTATGAAGGAGATAGTGCAACAGTAAACCATTCACAGATCGATATAAGAGGAAGAAAGGTTAAGATTTAACAGTAAGTATTTGTTATGGAGATGTTTTTGAGCAAAGAGGCCAGAAATGAAATTTATCAGTAAGGAGAACCAAGGAGGTTAAGCTAGCACACTTTACGTGTTGATGAAAGTCGCGCTTTGCTGCGTCCGAAGAGTATCCCTGCAACGATTTTAGCTGCTAAATGAAAATTAGCGAGAGTGATAGGAGACGGAGAATCTTTCACCCCCGATTAACGCTAATTGTCTCTAAGCCTGAAGGCCAGAGACAATTATTAACAGATTAGAACATGGATAAATTAATGAGTAATGATAAGAAAGATTTAGTTTAGACAGAAGGAATGATAACTCTAGCTCATTATATTATATATATATAATACCATCATACGATCAACAGCTCAACATACTTTGTCGGACAACAGAACCGTCCGATAGCGTCACTCACAGAAGGAAAGACAGTCAATTTCCAATATAATATATATAGTTATGCAGTAGAATGCAGCGCAATAACCTACTACCCTAAATAGGTACCCGATCAAAGTGCCAGATATTAAGTAACGCTCAACAGGGGCAGGTAATGGAGCATGTTGGATAGAGAAAGTTATATAAAAATATTAAGAGATATAGAAGGTTGTGGTCAGAATTTACCAAATTAGGAGCGAAAGGTGGTGGTATTTATATTAGAGAGAAGGACTCTAAGTGGTGAATAACGATAGGTAAGTGTGTGTCAAGAAAATTGTGTTAGGACGATCCGGTAAATGTGTGTTGGTTCTTTAATTTAGTTGCTCCTAGATCGTTGAGAGATAATGCTGATGATTCGGCCTCCATCTGCTCCACATAAATTCAGTAATGAGAGGATCCCAACATTCAGTGGTTGTGTATCACTTGAAATCTCCTAGATAGAGGACCTCAGTATATTGGATGAAGTAGATATTAACAGTCCTCGTGAGATAGTAGTAAAGATATTTTCAACAAAAGGACGTGAAAATTCTGCTTTCTAGTTTAGGTAGAAAAGTAAGCAGCAAGCACAGGATTATTTGCATAGTTAGAAGGACGAAGATTTTAAGCCATTCAGAACATCGAACTTATAGGTGATTCGAGATTCCACGAGACAAGTGTTTAATCAGTGAGTGTTAATTACTGTTAACTTTATAATAGGCACATATTTCCACTCACTTTAGACGGAAATTAATGTAAATAAGTATTAAGTTTCGGATTCCGTTAACAGTAAGTCTTAGAAGGAGAATTCTTCATTAGCACTCTTGAAGTCACTCAGACAAGAGCAAAAGATTAGCGCTAGAAGTTAGAGAGCGTCGGTATTCATCGGACAGCAGAGTAGAACTTACGCACGGATGCTTGGTGATACTGTCAATAGAAAGCCGACATGCCTTATGAAAATCATGCGCGCCATCGCCACAACCACCACAACCACCACACGACACAGCACACACCACACAACAACCACACATCACACATTCAGCACACACACACACAGCACATCACACACAGAGAACACAGAAAGCCAAAACAAGGAAAAGGTCGGCGATAATCATTCATCAAAACAGCTAAAACCTAAAGTAATAAGTTAATGTGCTAATAGTTCACATTAATAAATCAGCATTTTGTCCATAATACAATCACACAAATAAAACTCAAACTTAACGTAAGATTTCTTTCGACCCCGTACTAAACGGAATTCCGGCAACTAAAAAAGAAGAATAACCCGAACAAGAAAAAAAAAATTAACTAGTACTTACTCTTAAACAACATCCACGTGCAAACTTCACCTGCAACCTCTAATAATGATATGACTTTAATTTATAAAAACTTTAATTAACAACATTAAGACAAGATGAAAATACATACATCTTTCACCAAAATCACAGCTATACAAATAATAATCTACCACAATAAATAAACACTAAATATAAACTTACTCCTAAGCCGCGAGAGCAGGCTCTTAATTAGCAACGTCCGCACTTCATCCAATGACCAAACACTATAATATTTTATTTCACTAATCTCTACTATACTCAGTCATTTATATACCCTATACTTACCTATCCTTATTATATACTATATATTTGCCTACTATTGATATTACTTATACTATCTATTAATTCACTTCCCTTCTTTTCTATTTTCCTATACCACTACTATATATATAATATAGTATATAATATATATATTATAAATATATATTAGCTATATATACCACTCTATCTATCCTATTCTATACCTATATTATATCTATTATTCACTCACCTATATATATATATATATATATATAATATACTAATATAATTATATATATCTATATACTCACCTACTACTATTATATACTCACTCTATATCACTACCTCCTACTATATACTCACTCACTGATACTCCCCTACTAATATCTATATACCCTAGTATACTTACTAACTATATCCTTATTATATTCTATTTCATATTCTCTTATATATATTACTATACTATCTCTACTACCCTACTATCTATTATATCCTATCTATACTTTATATTACCCTTCTCTATATATATCTATATCTATATCTATATCCACCTGGTATATATATATACTATTATATTATATATATATATAATATTATATTTATATTATTTACTATACCTCTATCTATACTATATATTACTTTATATACTATCTTATATATATAATATTATTACTATATATATATATATATATTTACTATAAATCTATTGGATGAGAGAGAGAGAGAGATGAGAGAGAGAGAGAGAGAGAGAGAGAAGAGAGAAGAGAGAGAGAGAGAGAGAGAGATAGAGAAGGTTTAAATAGAGAGAGAGATGGTACGAGAGAGAGAGAGAGAGAGAGAGAGATCGAGAGAGAGAGAGAGAGTCAAGCACGAGACGAGAGAGAGAGAGAGAGACGAGAGAGACGAGAGAGAGAGTACGAAGGAGAGGAGAGGTATGAGACGCAGATAGAGAGGAGAGAGGAAGAGAGAGAGAGGAGCCACTCGACTACTATAAATTTTTTACTTTTCATCATAAGATACTCTGGGAATTGAACATCACTCGCGCGCGGAGAATCGAATATTTATTAAGTGTCGACGCAATGTCTACAGAAAGTAGAGTGAGCTCAATACTAGTGGAAGGTTAGGACACGGGTCGCATGGCGCTCTCACAATTAGCAATTTTCTTGGATACCGCTCCCCGGAATCTAGCTCTCTGAAGGTATTTAGGCGGCCGCTTTCTTGCTATCACAATATATTTTGGTCACACGTTCAGTACTTTTCTGCCTCTAGTCCAATCGACTGATTACAATTTGTGAAATCTCATGTAAACCTTTACGTTGAATACAGGAAGAACATTACCAAGTTAAAGTCAGTCTGAGAACTTCTTCTTCATTTCTCATTTCGTGCATTCGGGTGAGACAATGCTTGGTTGTGCTGTCTGGTATATTTGCTCAATAACAAGCACTTGTGTACCACATATATGTTACTTTCTGTCGCTGACATAATGCTCATGCTAATTCAGAACAATAATAGACAGTCAAAGGCACAACAGCACACAACTCTTGTAGGCACCTTGGTCGATCACAGTCCGCACTCTAACTCAATAGCCTACACTTTCTTATCAAAATACCGGTTTTATGGGCGTCTGATAGACACACATCTTACCTGTCTGCCGTTCGTTTACTTTACACTCCACGTCCTCGGCTGCACATCATCCGATACTAACCTGCGGCGTCTCTGGATCTTGGCACTAAAATATCCCCCAGCCGCATACCTTCCCACGGGCACGGCTCACCCTTGGCCTTTTCGATTCCCGTCTCTCGGGCCCGTCAGCGCCTTGTGGGCCCACGCCGCTGGGCGGCTGTGCTCCTTCGCCCTCTGCGCGGCGTTCTCCCCGCGGGTTTTCTTCTTCCCCCGTTTTTCCCTTTCTTCTGTTCCTCCACTCTTCCTCTGCTTCTTCCCCTCCTTTTTGGGTGAAAATAGAGAGTTTTACCACCATTACGCCCTATAACTCATTAGCTACCATTACTACTATATATATATTTTTATATTCTATATATTATATTATATCTATATCCTATTATAATACCTATCTATTATATACTTATGAGCAATCTCGCCATCACTCTCTCTGCATTTCTCTTTGGATATCGAGATAATAACTGCTATTCTTCATCTCTCATTTTATTCTATTAGTAAAATATGATAACATCTATATCTATCTCTCTAGTCTCTATTATTTACTCTCCTCTTTTCGTTACTAAGTTTGTGATACCATCATTATAAATATTATCACTCTCGCGCTCTTTGAGCCGCTTCTAGTCCTATGTAATGTCCCACTTTACTGGGTCAGTTTCATTGAATTTTTTTGTGTGTTTTTCTCGTAATGTTACTTATTTGTTCTTACTTCATATGTTGATACTTCCCAACTCACATAGAAAATATTCATGTGTAACCAATCCTGGACCATGAATTCACAAACGATTTTGATTAGTATGGTTTATAACTTTTAAACAATCGACTTTACTGCTTAACATATTGTCTCTTTACAACTAATGAAATATTCGTAAAAGTAACGAACACGTGTACCAGAAAATCCAATTACCCACTATTATCTGGCAAATCAGCCGTAAACAAGCGTGTGATTCAAAAAAATGTATAAAAAGAAAAAAAGAACAAAACAAAAAATCATTTTTTTTTCATAAATTAAATATCTCAAAAAGTACGACACTGACAGAAAAAACCTAATTCAGCATGATTGGATGCATCCACGTTAATAGTGTTGCATTCCGGACATATATCGTTTAAATAAAAAAAAAATCAACAAAAAAAAATAGAAGGAAAAAAAATGTCTTATTATTGGGCTCAAGCCGACCGCGGGGGACGGAGGAGGGGGGGCGGTTCTGGCAGATCGCCGGTTGACGCCGATGGGCGGATGAACCCTCCCGCTGATCACCCATGATTTTGGCCGATGCAGCGAGTTGCGATTCGGATCGCATCCCCCGGAAGGTCATAATTGTCTTCTACTCTGCCTGTCGTTTCCCCCCCGTTTTTCACACCGGGGTTGTTTGGTTCCACGCCCGAGAGACCCCGACTCTGGCCATCTTTGCGTTACCCTTGGTATTCCTTTAGTTAAAAAAAAAAAAAAAAAATTTTTTTTAAAAGTTACGGATCCGTAAAAACGTAACTGGTCCTATATATTTTTAATCATGTCCGTTACCACTGAAATTCATTGTTGTTATCATATAGAAGCAATATATTAAAAAAAAAAAAAAAAAAAAAAATTCAAGAACACCAACATTGATGAAGTAAAAAAGGTCCTATATATATATATATATATATATATATATATATAATATATATATATATATATATATATATATATATATATATATATATATATATATATATATATAATATTATATATATATAATATATATATATATATATATATATATATATATATATATATATATACCTAAAACTAAATGGGTTTCTGTGGGAAATTCTTTTTTTTTTTTTAGGTTATGTATGTTTTTTAAAGAACGTTGGGGCGGATTGGACAACTATTACTACCACCACCTAATTAATGTTTTGTCACGCAGGACTTCCACAAATATTCATATTGGCATCACGCTTTTGTTGTTTTGGACAGCACGCATTCTACGGGCGAGGGGGGGTACGTTTGCTTCCGACCTCCACCATGGCTTTGCATACATCCTAGACGTATTATTTTTTTACTTTATTGATTCCATTTATAGAGGCCATCTGCGAACCCAAAGAAAATTCACATCCGAGCCTCCGTTCCTTCCAAAAAAAAACAATAAAAAACAAAAAAATAATGATAAATACATTTCTCGCCCAACACAATATTTCTATTTGGGTATGAAATGGAGAGCCGCCCTGCGCGCCAATTTTCTTTTCAAATACCGACCTCCTCCGTTCCTATGTAAATATAAGTCAGGTTTCACCAATAATCTTGAATCTTTGTAAAAAACAAAAAAAGATCGAACACCATTATTCTTTAGCGCTTCCTTGAGGTATTCAAGCTAAAACATTTACTACCTATTGTCTCAACTTTTGCTCTAGGCTCACCTTGTAATTATAGGCCTATGGTAGATTAGAGAAAAACTAGCCTACATATGCCTAGCAAATGATCTTTAATTAATTATTTGAATGGGATATTTCTTTAATTAAAATTAAAATCAGCAGACTAGGTGAGCCACTATACAAACAAAATTATTTACTACATTGGTAATTGAGCGTCACTTTACACATTTTCTAGCGAAAACAATGGCAGGCCGCCGGAACTACACAAATCACGTACTAGATATGAATCATATTTGGTCAAAATGCGCATGCGCTGGATGAGCTCTTTTTTGGGAGTTAAATGCTGTATATTGAATAGTTAAATGATGTGTTTAAGTACGTCAATTT
>JABUQX010061654.1:15000-33807 GCA_015478945.1 Trachelipus rathkii
ACCGCATGAACCGCCGATAAACAAAGAGATCAGCCTTAAAAAGAAAAAATTAAAAAATGATCTTCGATAAAATTGTCCACGGATTCCAATTAAAAAAAGTCATTTGTTTTAGTGTAGGGTGTCTAGTTCTCAGCCCTGATCTTTGGTAATATATGTTATATATATGATTATTAATAGATATATATACTATTTTATATATATATATAGTAATTATATATATTATATATATATATTATATAATATTATATAATATATATATAATACATATTAATATCGAGGCGACTTCTATACTCGTGCTTATCATGAGTTAACATTATAGAAAAGAGTAGATCAATTTTACAATTTTTATAATGTTACGATATAATCCTTCTATTGTTTTTGCGAATTGGGTCAATGAAGAAACAATATTTACTAATAATATAAAGATTTGTAAATATGAAATTAAAATGTAGAATCATGGATTAATAATTTCTATATTAAAAAGGTGGGGCTGTCGGTGCTGAATGAAAAAAGCGGTAATTGTGCGTGTGGGTGAATTTAGTTCTATAAATTGGTTTATATTTCCGCTATTCTAAAATAGCTGATAGATAATATAAAAGGCAGAAAGTAAGTTCTCTTACCTATAAATATTTGAATTCAAACCCTCTCGTCTTTCTTACTATAGTCGACACACACACAATATATATATTATATGGTTATATATATGATACTATATATATAATATCCAATATAACTTGGTTATAAATTGACCAAATTTATAGCATGGAAATCTATGGAAATATAGAGGAAGCGTGAGAAGAGAGAGAGGAGAGAGAGAGACAGATTTCATTTTGGGGCAAAGGGTTGAGTGATATATATTATATATATAATATATATAATATATATATATTATATTTTATATATATATATATTATATATATATATTAAATTATTTATATATTGTGTGTGATGTGTGTGGTGTGGTGTTGTGTGTGTGTGTGTATGTGTGTGGTGTGTGTGGGTGTGTGTGTGGTGTTGTGTGTGTGTGTGTGTGTGTTGTGTGTGTGTAGGTCCGCTGTGATGTGATGTGATGTGATGTGTGTGATTGTGTGTGTGTGTGTGTGTGTGTGTAGTGTGTGTGTGTGTCGTTGTAGTTGTGTTGTGTTGTGGTTGTGTTGTGTGTTGTGTGTGGTGTGTGTGTGTTGTGTGCTGTGATACGCAGTGATTGACTTAGGGGCTACAAAGGCTGAAACAACCTATATCCTTGCTCAGCCAGATCGCAAGAGGATTGTAAATTGCTTACCGGCATTCCAATTTTCTTTTCAAGCTAATATAAAATCATCGATAATAAAAAAAGGTTATATTTGTCAAAATAAATAAAATAACAAGTCTACAACTTGTAATTAAATTTTTTTATGTGTATATATGTAGTAAAAAAAAAATACCTATGAGAAACGTAAACCAATATTTAGGTTTTTTTTTGAGTATTGAGTCCTACTAATATTCAAATCTTAATCTGGCATTAACTCGTTTGGATTTTTCAGCGAATTTCGCGTAAATTTGTTTACAATTCATTCTTTTTACTCACAATTTTCTAATATACTTACATCCGTGTCATAAGCCTCTTCGATTCATACGTGGTTTATTAGACGAGTTTTATCACTCTTAATAAGTGCTGAAAAGACTTCCAGTGGTATAATGTTGAAACATGGTCATAGCGCAAATTAAGAACAGGTTTGATTTGAGGAAAAGAGGGGTCGGCTTCTTTAATGGACTTCAGAAAGTTCCAAGTCTTCCAACTTTTGTTTATCACGTTTTTTTATTACCAGCACAGGTATCACCATAAAGTCCGTTTCGTATGAATATATGCTGAAATTCAAGATATAGTAATCTGAAAAGGATTATTTAACTTTCTACACGCAAACTGCTGGGAGCACATAAATAAAGAACAAGAAATGAATCCAAATTAATTATGCCTCTTTGGTGTGTCTCTGAAAATATAGTTCTAAAGAGGATGAAAATGAGAATTAAGGATATAGACGTTCCATAATTCAGAACGTTTCAGCAGGATGGATTCCTATGTTGTTGGATTAGTACTTATCAGGTGGTGCAAGTCTCGTAAGCTCGGCACAATTAATATGGAGGAGAAGAGAAGAGAGAAATTATTTGGAAAATTTCAAAATCATTTGAACTGGAAAACTCACTGCATAAGTGTCAATAATATTTTGTTTGGATATGTATAGTAATGGGTATTTTAAACAGAATAATTTTGATATTACCGGAGAGATTAATATTGAAAATGGGTCTGTATGCGAAACAGTATTATTGTAAAGCGTGTTTATCTTGCCTATGATTGTTGCATTCCTGATATTTTTCTAGACCTTCAAGACGATATAATTCAATCATATTCGTATAGAAAATAGCATTAATATGGTATTTTTTAGTCAACGGGTTTCACAAAGTTAGGCAAGTTGGGAATGTATTTCTTCTTAGGGTGAAGTCTCTCCAAAAAAAGTTTAATTATATTTATTTATTGTGGCAATAATCTTTCGAAATTCCGTGACAAAATGTTTAGGAGTCATTAAATGACCAAATATAAGCGAATGGTTTGCAAATGGGAAAATACATCTTAGTTTTTTATATTTTTCCCACAGTTTCTTTTGAATCCTATGCTCTATCCTTGAACATCCATAGATCGGTCAAACTTTCTATTAAAAAAAATCAATCCGTTGGGGCAATGGTTCATCGTCACAAACTTCAAGAATTCAAACCCAGAAATCTTTTGCTCGAACTGTCATTTTTTAAGTCGAAAACCTTAAATCCTAATAGATTAATTGTATCTTTCTTGACAATTTCAGTTTCATCGGCAATTATGGAGATTAATAGAACACAATTTTTTTTATGCCGCAATTAATTAGACGGAATGTCAGAAGAAGCTAGCTGCATAAAAAGCAATAAGCTAGTTGACTTCAAGCCAGTATGAAACCGAAAACACATTAAAACTTTGAATATTGGTAAAATTTATTTATTAATAAGTGTAAATTATTATTAATAAATACTTTATCTATCGATTGATATATGTTTTTCAGTTTTTCAACTAAACCCTTAAAAACGCCGTCTAGCAAACTTATCTTGTTCATTTTTCTTTAAATATATATATTATATACTATATATATTATATATATATATAATTTATATATTATATATACCTATAATATATACATATATAGTAGTAGTATATATATTATAAATATATACTAATAATCTATATATATATATACGAATATATATTAGATCTATATAATATAATATATATATATATATTATTTATATATAATATATTTATATATATAATTAATAGGCATTTCAAATAGAAATGACATTAAAATAACATATTTTTTTACGTGATTATTTTATTTTAATCATACATTTCTTTTTTTTATTTTTTTATTCAAATTTTAATTTCTAAATTACGCTTAATAATAATTAGTAACAAATTATATAGATAAGTATATTTCATCTATATAATACTAAAATCATCAATCTAGTTTAAAATGACTTTTTAATTCTAAAAGAAATACTGAAATATAGGGAATCAGAAATCTATACGTATATATTAATCTCCTCTCCTTCAAACAAATTTGTGGAATCTAAAATAATTACTGACATATACACGAGAGTTAATATGTTTAGGCAATGTTTACAAAATGACGTGAGTTGGAGTAAACAACAATTAAAAAGCCATTTGTGCTAAAAATCTCAAAAGAATGAAATAAATAAATAAATAAAATTAATTCGTTTATCTCAAAAAAATTAAAAAAATCCCAACATTTCATTATATACATGAAATATATATTATATATATTATATATAATATATATAATGATATATATATCATAGTATTATTTATTATATATTATATTATTTAGTGCAATATGGGTGCTCTAATAATATGAGATTTTAGCCACATTTGAGACCTCGATTATTCTTATAATATGCTACTAGTTTTCTCTGCGTAACCATTAGTCGTAGCCAAGGTTTTCTGAGTCATACACACGGGCTAAACTATAAAGCTAACATGGAGTAACCATTAACAATGGAGTAACATCATGCAGTTTGTTACTGACCTGTTAAGATATATTCTCTATTAGTTCATTTCTTTTAAAATTTTCAGCAATTCACGTTATTCAAAATGTAATCTGACGAAACATAGCGCAAGCATATATTAGTATTAGCATGAGATTGGTGGCGACAGACAATAATACCAACAAGTGAGTCTGAGTGCTAATGGAGAACATCCGTGCTGTATAACTGTGGTAATTTAATGTTTCTGGAGCAACTTTAAAGATTGTTACGTTTATTTCCATTGCGGAATATAAAAAATATTATATATCAGTAAACTCTAAATAAATAAAACTCACATCTGATTTTAGAACAAATAGAGACGATCAAATACTCTGGCGAAAAAAACTGCAAACTGAGCTCTGTGGTCTGATGTCGACAATGACTCATTCACAGATGCTGTACGGTACGGAATAATGCATGATTATACCTTTTAAAGCAAATAATATACCATAATGGATATACTAAGTTATGATTTTAATGAGCTATATATAATTTATAATATAATATATATTATTAATCATTATATAATAATATATATATATTAATTATATATAATTATAATTAATATATAATTAATATATATTAATATATATATATATATATAATTATAGTATATATATATATATATAGTTATATACTATATATAGTTATATAATATATATATATATACTATATATATATATATAAATATATATATATTATATATATAATATATAATAACTTATTAATATATAATACTATTACACTCTTTCAACTTATTGAAAGATTAAATAAGATAATATTAATAATGTTTTTGTTTTTCTCTATGGGTTTATTTTTTATACTTGGTTTACAAGATCTCCGTCGGATCCCCCCCCCCCTGCATCGTGGATCGCGGGACTTATCACGCCTGAGTTCTGAGGAAGGTTCGAAAGGTTAATGAAATAGGTATAAGGTATTTCATAGAATAAAAGAAGTAGGGTGGTGTTTTCTGATAGTGAGAAGGACGTGAGGAGAGGATGTGGAGAAACTTTAGAAACTCATGAAATGGAAGCGACGAAAAGGTGGATAAGGTGAATGTGTGTTGGTGTTAGAATTGGTGCTGAGAAGAAATAGGTTATTATTTGGGGATAAGATAATTAGTAGGGAGGATGTTCAGTAATATTAAGAATAGTTGAAGGACTGGCAAATCAGCAGTATAGTGATGCAATTATAGGTGGAGATGCTCAAGGAATGAAGGTGGGATTAGTGATTGATTTGAAATAAAATGATGGTTGTGAAACAAGCGCTATGAAGAGTAAAAATTATGTATTTTTTGGATGGTGAATCGTGAAGTCGAATATGGAATGGAGAGTGAATGTTTATATTAGTTACGGAGTTGCAGGGATCATGTTGCTTATCGGTATTTATTTATTGTGGATGGGGTGATGAAATAAATTTAAGGTAGAGAGTGGCAAGGGGAGGGCTACTGATGGAGAGATGAGAAAACGAGGGAACTTTGCCTTATTGTCTCGAACAGAATGATTCGGTTTTGGTGGTGAAGTTGAAGAAAGTTTTGAGAGGTTGGTAAGGCGGGGTTTGGCAGGGTGTGGTTAAAGGAAGGGTAAAGTATAAAGGTGATGGTGGTAGGTGGAAGTAAAAGTTGCGCGTGTAGATGTGATGCCTATGTATACATCCGATCCGCATCGGGAGATGCACATTATTAAGGATGCATTCGCAATTCCGCATCCGCGCTATTGGCTGCGGATGTTGGCGGCGATTCTTTGGTATGTCGAGATTTGATCGAAAGATTTTATAATAAAAATCTATAAAATTAATTAAGAATGAAATGAAATGATTTGAAGGGCAATTAAAAACGGTTTGCAGTATTCCATATTGTTGTAGTATCAAGAGTCATCGCTGCGGGCGCCATATATTATGCGAAGTAATAGTATTCTCAAAAAACATCATTGCTTTGATCGCAGATATCGATGATTCAAAGTTTAACATTTAACTGAATGGCGAAATGAATCATATCGACCTGCAATTAAAAGCATTGAAAACATTTGAAGAAATTTCCAAAAAAAAAGGCCTATACGAAGCTTGTCTCAGATGTATATAACATTATTCAACACTAAGTGAGGAATTTTGAAACATGCTTCAGAATGACAGACGGTTAAATAAGAAATGAAGAATGTAATTAAACTAGGGCTAGAAAACGCTTTGGCTTTGGAAATTAATGACTTCATACTATTAAGCAACTTTCTTAGATCTCCGATAATAAAAGAAGTTTTTGTGGAACGACAATATTAGAAAAAGTTGTAAATCGTTCACTTGTGTTAGACAGATTGGAAACATCATCGAACAGTGTTTATTATTTCGCCATGCCATTTAAAAGAAAAAAACGAAATTTATCAGATGTACAAATTATAAGCATAACATGATTCCTGGGAAAATTATTAAAGTCAGCAGTGGATGAAGAAAACGCATATACAAAAGATGTGTTGCAAAGAGATTGAAACTATCACCAAGAAAACTAGATACAAATCAAAGCTCGTTGGATGTAAAAAAAAAAAGAAGCAAAGATTATCACAAGATGTTTTCTCAGCTTGAAGTAGAAACTTGCACGGAATTAAACTTGCCGGTCTCTAGAAGTATTCAAAGTGCGATAGTAGCATGCGAGGCCTAAAATAGAAGATGAAAAGAGATCATAAAACTCCTCAGAAAAGATAGAAAAATTGATGTTTCTCAAGCAGCCTCTATGATTTGAATTTCAGTATAGTGCATAAAGTGTTTCCGGGCATGCTCTGAACCTTACCCAGTCTTAGAAGAAGAGGTTGGTGGTGCTGCATTAAGGTTGGGTCCACGTCGACCTGGTACCGATTGATCTTAATAATGTGCTACAAATCGATATATATATATTAAGTAGATATAGTATTATACTATAATTATAATGTTGTATACTATAATAAGTTACATAATATATATATTATTATTGAGAATATATAATATATAATCTATATAATATTAATAAGATATTATTGAAATATTGTATTGTAATATATATGAATATTAGTAATATAATATATATATAATATAGTATATATCAAATCCATCCGAGGATGTTATACATCCGCATATCCGCATTCGCATCCGCGGGATATTGAAAAGGTGCTTGCTACTCATAGATAAGCTAAAAGTTTTCTCGATAAAAGAATTTTAGGTTTTCAATATTTAGGAATGTAGTTGGATGAAGAATCAAACGGATTATGCTGAGATAATAGACAGTTTTGAATGGTAGAAAGGTGCTGGTTGCAATTAAACTTTGGTGAATGCAGGGACTAAGCTTTGGCACGCAGTTTTTGCATGAGGGTTTAATTTTCATATCGATAGAATAAAATAATAGTATGTGAGAAACTTAGTTGTGGAATAAGAGGTCTAAGGATGTAAATGCTGTTCAGAATGGATGAATTAAGGGAGTGTCAGGTGTAGAAAAGAATTGATAAAATAAGAATTTACAAATTAGTTTCCTTTGGTGGTGTGACGAAAAGGAGTAAATGAGAGAAATTATGAGTGTATTATGTGGTTGGTCATTTAGGAAAAATGGATAGCAATCGATTGGTTAAGTAGTTGTGTAGTGGGTGAGTGTTTTGTGGAAGTGATAAGTAAGTGAATGAATTCGAAAAGGAACAATTGGGAGATTAGTACACGAAAGGAATGGTGCATAATCAATGAAAGTATCTGAATGATTTATCATGTAAATGTTTGTGGGTTGGCCAGGGGTGAACCTGTTTGAAAAGAAGATACCCAGTTGGGGGATGGTCTCGGTGTGGAAGTGTATGTGGTGCACTTAAGTGGAGGGTAATATGTGAAGGCATTTTTTGTCGACTCGATTTCCTGTATCTTACTAAATTTAAGTATTTCTGCTTGGTATGACGGGGGTGGAAAATCTGTCGTTCTCACTAGTATCTTACTACTTTTTCATTCTGTTTAACGGATCATTGGCAGGCTATAATTCGATAAGATAAGCTGTTTTTAATGAAAGGAAGTGAGCTGCGTTCTGGTTATCCTATGATGAAATTTTGACCCCTTTATCAATAAACCAGTGCAATACTATCTGTATTTTGCATTCCCTCTTATATGGCTCCTGACGGATATTCTTATTGCGGGCTATACCTCTTCAGAAAGCTAATCTCATGGTCGTTCTTTTTCATGTACTATTTCATTCCCCATGGAATAATTAGGGAACTTTCTCATATTCTTCTTCTCTAGTCTACATATGTATCTAACCTGATCATTAAATCATATCGATTAAGGTGCAATGGCTTTACCTAATTCTATAACATCTAGGTGGCTATGGACGGTTGGCATTCTCCCTTGGTTTTGAGGGCGTGTAAGTTGAATGGCGCTGTCCGTTAATCTCTATTATGTAGTACCTTATATAATTTTACTCAGTGGGGAAGGCAAGCATCTGTTAACGTTTAATCGCCAAAAAAAGGTAAGCCGACTGATCGTTTTAACTAGGCCTATAACGCTTTAATTTTATTCTGTGCGAAAATTATTTGAAAGCTTTCCTTAACTCTAGATTCCTGAATTCATTGAATCTCATTACCTCTTTGAGATCTGTGCTTTCGAAGCGAGGGTCACTGGTGACAATTCTTATCCATCTCACGATCTATGGTCTTCGCCTTAGGGATATCGGAGATTCTTAGTGTGGTGACGCTTGGCACATTCCAAAGCTTATGAGAGGTATGGGGGTTTCATGACTTTCTATACGTTCTTGTTGACATTTCTTCTTTATTATGCTTACTCTGATCAAGTTTCTTCTTATAGACTGTCCATTTCGTGGCTTTTGGTTGTGAGGTGACTCATCCTTCATGTCTTGTTAATTTGGGGTTCTCAAAGGTCTGTTTATTTCAACTATTATTTCTTCATTTTCTATATTTTTTCTTCTAAGCTGCACTTTTAACTTTGTTAATTCTTATGCAATGACCCAATCTCCTTTCTTCCACATCATTTCAAATCTGCTCCCTCTTTGCATGATAGAGTTGCATTATCTTCAGTATTCGCAACTAAATTCTTGACATCTGGACCAGGATTTGTCGGTGGGATACGTGATTTGTGAAATCCAAACTTGTAAAACTAGTTTCTCACACATCCTCTCAGAACACTCAAATTCATATCTCATTGTGGTTTAGCGTCTCACTGTGACAACTACCTCTTTAACTGAATATATAACAACAAGTTATCCTGGAAACAGCATATTAGAGTGGTTTGCAAAGGTGGCCAGATTTGGGAATTATGCATAGATTGCTGAAATTTTTTAGTTCTGCTCAGTTAAACTAGTTATGTTAGGGTCTTCCTCCATCGTTTGATGAGCGATGTTCACATTTACAGGCTGCATCTAATTTCCACTATTTTTCTTGGAATAGGATGAGACTAAGGGTAGAAACTCATAAATGTCCCTATACTTTACTCCAGCTTGACTTCTTTTCTCTGCGAGTTGTAGTAAATGTGGAGCATTTTTATTTTCCTATACGGCTTACATGCGCAACTGTTTGAGGCGGGTGTTGACCTCCACATTTTCTAGCGAATTAACGTCTCTGTAGCACAGAGAGTGCCTTGCTCTCATAATTGAGTGTGAGTTTGGCTCCTCTCCCAGTCCAAGTATGTAATCGTGGACTTCTGCTCCATGGTGTTATTGCTGGTAGTCATCTTCTTTGTAACACATCTGCGCATACCGAGGACTGCTTAAGATTTGAAGTGGGGTTTTCTTGCTTTTCTTTTTTGCCCCATCCTTGAAAAGGCATTGTCCGTAAGTGGTGTAACGTGTAAAATACAAATAAAAAAAAAAAAACTTTTCAGGAAAGGAAGTGAAAATGAAAGAAATGGAAGGAGATGTAAATTCAGAGAGTACAGCTCAAACTCAATTTAAGAATACAGTCAAAGGAAGAATTGAGAGAAGAGAGAGAGAGAGAGAGAAGACGAGAGAGAGAGAGAAGGAGAGAGAGGAGAGAGAGAGAAGGAGAGAGAGAGAGAGGAGAGAGAGAGAGAGAGATGAGAGGAAGAGGGGAGAGAGAGGATGGAGTGGAGAAGAGAGGAGGAGAGAGAGAGAATATTTCAGAAAAAACAATGAGTGATTAAAACTAGGAACGCCGTGAGGAACACACTGATTAATGATAATTAGTGGTCCGTCCACAAAGTTCTAGACAGAAGAAACGAGACCGGAAAGAAATCTAGAGAAGAGATTTATTTTATTGCCAAATGGCAATATGTATATACTATTATATATATATGTAATATAGTATATAATATATATATATATATAAGTATATGTTATATATACTAGCATTCATCTAATATATAAGTATTATGTTCATATATCATATGTTAGTTTATTATATACTTCTTCTGTATACATATATAGTTGATATATATAATATATATTATATATATATATGGCTCAGCCGTGCTGTTTATAGAATCCATTAATATCTATAAAAACATTATTATGAATGCAACAAGTAAAACGGATACTTGGCTGGAATGCTGGTCCAAGTTTGCCCTGGAAATGTAAAAAAAAAATAATAAAAAATGAATAAAAATAAAAAAAAATTTATTCAATAAACGAAATGTCTAACAAGCGAAAAGGAATCATTTTGGATCCTGGTAAATTTACTAAGAAATGTAAAAAAATAATAATAACTAAGAAAATTTTGTTATGAATTATAGTATATGATTAGAAAGGCTATTTTAAGAGACTTTTAATATTGATTTTCTCGTTAAATAGAATAGACTTTTCTATAAATTTTGCTTTATCGCCACAGGTGGCTTCAGAGCCGACCCGTGGGGACATAGGGGGGAACTTTTCCATAACGTAGGGGAGGAGGCGGAGAACCGCGCGGACCGCATATAATCAAGAGAGCGGGGTATAGGAGACCCTCCCGAGGGGAATTATAGTCCTAACGGTATGTTTACCCGGAAGGCCGGAGACCAGAATCCTGCATCGGTGGGGGTATAACCTTGGGGTTCTGTTAGTGCAAAAAAAAAAGCAAAATTTAATAGAAGTTTTTATATTGTAAACGAGTATAACAATAAAAGGTTTCAATAGGCTCTGTAATATATTATATAGATTAATTATTATAACAATTAAATCTTTTTTTTTTTAATTTTTAAGTTTATTTTTTTTTACTTTTCTTTGTGAAATTTTTACAGGATTCCAAAAATGTATTCCTTTTCGCTGTAGTATTTGTAGTTTTTGAGATATATAATTTTTTTATTTTTTTTATTTTTTTTTTTATTTATTATTTTTCTTTTATTTTACATTTCCAGGGCAGAAACTTTGGAACTCGCTGATTCCAAAAATGTAATCCGTTTTACTGTAGTCATTAAATAGTTTTTAAGAACATTATGACGGACTATAAGCACTGCTGACGATAATATATTAATAAGATATATATATGTTATAAAATATATACCGGGAGTTATTATAATTATTATTACTGTATAGGTACCTTAGTTAATATAACGCTTATACATGAACTAGTAGGAGTACTGAATAAGATAAATAAATAGATATATGATTGGAAATTACGCTTGGTTTAACTTTTTCCGTTAGGTATATATATATATATATTAGTATTATAACTAGTATATTTGTTATTTGTATTGATCGGTATATTTATGATTCAGATTTTGGCTATATACTTTATGCATGTATAAATGAGGACCCCTAGCAGCAAAGAGAGGACTGTTTGTGTAGTGTGAAGATTGAGAAAAATCTCCACAATTTTACTTTAATTTAATTTATTGGTTGATAAGTTGTAGGACAGCATTTGATAAGACAATAATGTCAGCATATCAAACTATGACTCCAATCAGTGACAAGTTCACATAATAAAGCTACAGTATCTATCATCTCACTTCAAATAAAAGTCAAGTCAAAGACCAAGTAACTCTAATTCCTAAGCTCTCATCTAATCGTAAGCTTACCGGCTTAATTCGTAATGCTCAGTCCTCTAATCTTAAGCTGCTCTAATTCTGTTAAGCTCTCGCTCATAATTCGGTAAGCTCCTGGCCTCTAAGATTAAATCTGATAATATTATTATTTCTATACTCAGTTGCTTTTGAGAACGCTATGTATGAAATGAGTCTTCGACGGGAAAAAATGATTATGAATAGTCAACAATAGTGTCGATGTTTGTAAAATATAATATGGTTGTTTGTAATTCTAATGTAAAGCAAGAATCATACTAACTAACAAATAAACTAACTAGCTTAAACATTCGTAGACTAACGTAGATCTAATTGGATCGAATATAGTCTAAATATTAACCTAACTAGAAAATAAGCGCAAATACCTAACGCCTATGCGAGGGACTGTACGGGAATTTTTTTGATGTCGGCTTGACCACTTCTGATCGACAGAATTGATAATATGGAGACTGGTTCGGACTCTCTGGGATATTATAGGATGATAGTAGGTGTCCCATATCTGTAAAATGTAGAAAAATGAAACTCGTGAATTAGTTACGATTATTTTGACAGCGCACATTGAGGATTTATGATAGTATATGCGGCTCATGATTTTAATTGTGTAGATACGTGATCGTTATATTAGCATTCAATTGAGAAAGTAAGTTAAGCATTGATTTCATATATAACGTGATAGAGTGAATATTATATATAAATTATATAATGTGGAATATATATAGTAACGAGGATATTATACAGTAAACGGTAGCATAACATGTATAATATACATGTTAATAGGGTAGATATATGTAATAGTTATAGTAATTACTATTACAGCGTAGGTGATATGCTATGATATTTAGAGAGCGTGTATGATTATTTACTGTAAACTTATTATAGTAGTTAGTCAGTACAATCTGGTGATAAAGGTAAATTTGAGCGAACATTCTAACGGGCACGGGCCTATCTCGACTACATGAGATATATGTGGATTTAGGATATTCTTAACAGCGATAGCGGTTCTTGAGTACAGGGAAACATTACTTATTGATGCATTTTCAACCAAGTGATTAAGAATGATATCGAATGAACGTGAATCGATCACCGACTGATTTTCCGCTCTTATTCTCCTAACTTAGCTACAGGCAAGGAATCAGTCTATTGACAGAACCCTCGGACCGATTTCGGTACACTTGGATGTCACCCTGATGGGAAGCCAGTCTTGCGTAAGTGCGGCAAATCAGTCGGAGTTGATCCGAAAAGTGTGGATCTTGCCGAATGAGTCGTTCCTCGCTTATATTGTTTACTCTCAAAATGTTGCTGCCTCAGATCGGTTCGGATGCAGCTGATAACATCATAATGCCAGGATTTTAAATCTTATACTGCGAATCGTCACATGCGCAGAGCTATTACTGATGGTTCCTGATCAAGAACTAATTTTTTACAGGCGCATGCACAGAAAGTGGGCTTGAAACGAAGAGACTTGTTAAGAAGTTGTAAAGACGAACCTACGTCACATACATATATATATTGAGAAAGGTTCCCGTTTCTATGATTAAGTATACCTGAACCGGATATCAATAGTTAAGTATATTTGGTGAGCTTTTACGAGTTCTGCGTAAACACTCTTTTATTCCGTGCCTGATCAATATTGTATGTTTTCTTAGAACAGAAAAAGAATGATGAGTTGCTGATCTATATGTAAGAAGATGACTTAAGCGAAAAGGATTTACCACTGTTAATCGATAATTTTTAATAGATTTCCCCTTCCCTAGGGAAGGTTTGTGCCACTGAGTGAAATCAACCTTGTTAACTGTCTGATCTACTTTAGATATCTGTTATGTTGCCATACTTCAGAGGTGGAGATAGGAGATTTACGAGTACCGCGTGTATTCGCAGCTTTTTCCGCTCGATCCCGGTGTTTACTACAACTTAATTTTTAGGAGGTTTTGGTTATACCCAAAATACTGTAGGGTCGCGATGATTATACTAAGTCTGGAGAAGAATTTCAAATATCTGTGAAAACGACACATAACTGCAAAAGCTGTGAAGTCACCACGTACTGTTGCTTTTCCATAAAATGCTCGTCTTACAATCTTGACATTGAGATATTGGGAGTTATGGTATCAATCTAATAACATGGATAATTACAACATTCACAGCGTCAAAGGACAAGTATTCGAATTAATATTATGCACAGATGAGCAGCATGACATCGCGTGTTATCCACACACACTCATTCCAGTAGATGCACTCTTTGCTAGAAGATCCTAATGGGAAACGTCAAGCAGGGATGTACTAAAGCTAGACCTGCCGCTGCATATGCTTATAAGCTATCCTGATTCTCTAATATGCTAACAGCTTCAGTATCAAAATGCCCTCAACTAAGTAGCCTTAGCTCACAAGAGTATTAGTTTCAAAACTAACAGAATAGAGAACTAAAGTTGGTCATTCCAATACAAAGACTTGGAGGTCTTTTGTCACTCTGGCAGCAAAAACTAAGGACACACTGTCCATCTGTAACACTAGGGTTTGAGTATCGCTAGCAAACTGCAGGCAGGCCTGCATTATCATGCCCATAATTTGGTGCCGCCACCTGTATTCAATTGTTTTTTGGAAAGATGTTCCTACACGAGAGGATGCAGATACAACAAATCGAAAATGGTGATAGTAGTAGATTTAAGGCCTGGAACGAATATTAATACATTAGCTATAGAATCATCTCTAATACAAAGCCGAATTTCTAAGCACAACCTGACCAGATGTAAATGCTGCTCAGAGAGACCTCGTAAAGTACTTTGAGACAAAATCAACGATTGTAGATTGTACCTACGATTTCAACTATTGAAAATCGTAAATTCCTTGGAATTGCATGGATTATTCCAGCTATTCTGAAACTTTTTTACTTTATTATTCGAAATTTTTGCTAAACACTCTTAAAGGACTTATATGTTTAGCGGAATGAAATGGAATACAGTTCCAAGTGTATGCTGATGGATAATAGATATATATATGCTTCTTGTCAGAGAAAATCAACTCGATAATGCGCTAGCACAATCCAAACTCTCAGGTTTAAAAACGGATGGTCGGGAAAAAAATTAATTGATATAAATCAATGATTTTTTCATTGAATTTTTGTAAAAAATCATGATTTTTTTGATTTTGTTTGATTTTTGCTTTTATATATATTATATAATAATATATTTATATATAATATAGTATATATTATATATAATATCTATTATATATTAATATATATATTAAATATATAATATATATTATAAGTAAATAATCTTTATTCAATAAGAAAAACATTAAATAATATATTTATATAAAGGCTACTTGGTCCAAATTCCTACACTATTGCGCAAAGGATATGTTTTCAAACAGGCTTTTTTTATTTCCGAATGTACATTTATCAATGAATTACAATAGATCTTGTAACACTCTTAAGTGTTGCCTTTCAATTGTGTCATAGACTTGGCCTATTAAAGATTTTGATTTACAATGATTGAATAATCACTTACAAAAATAATACTATTTGAACTTAAATTAAAGTTTTGTTTGCATTTAATTTCGATAAATTTCAGTAAAAAATTTTTGTTAATATGTGATATTTAATAGAATGAAGTAAATTTTATCGCTTAAAAATAAATACTATATCGAACTTGAAGAAAGTTGTTTAGAATTATATATGGAGTTCTCGAATCTCAAAAAATCAAAAACTTCAAAAATAAACTTTTCCCGTTTTCCTCAAAAACAAAAAAAAAAAATCATCACCCTGGTTCCTAAATCTGATTGGTGACGAATGGGAAATCTAGAGATCCTCATTAATTGTCCAATTTTAAAAAGTCACGTATGATGGTCACTGACATAAATATCTAGGTCAGCTCGTACCCACGAATCCCAATATCGGAACTTAAACCATTATTCACAAAGATGACATTTAATAAATTAATAGATTAATAGTGGCATCCATGGAAAAATTCATATTCTACATCATTTATAAATTGCTTGCTTGGCAGATGCTGATAAGCTTCCATTCTTACCATGAGCTTTTGGTTGCCTTCAAGATCAGTCCAACAATAAGTGAACTTGGTTTGAATACAAATAATCTACTTAAGGCGTAGCTACTCCCACAAAACATGTCGTACAACCCAATATTGATTGTAGATTTTACTTACACAGGTTTGTATTCTCTCTAATAGGACACGCAGCTTTCCTTCCATCTGAATCCACTCCACATCACCCTGCAAAGATGCAATTGTACTCCAAAAGACATCCTCATATTTTTTATCCAAGCATGGCTTTCATTTCATGTAATTGTCATGTACTAATCCCTATTTGAGAACTGTTGTAATAACATATGTGCACAAAATGCATTGTTTCTGCAAAAACTTCGGACTCATGTATCAGCGAGTTTTCCACCGTGGAAATATAATGATCTCCTTTGTAGAAAGAGATGACAATGTGGAGAGGAGTGCAAAATATTCTTCATAAATTGTCGATATTCTCTCAGATCCTCTTCAAATAGAACTTCATGGCGTGGCATGCATAATTCCTCCTTTTCACAGACTTCTGTCTGATCGATCTATTTGCTCCGAGTTTGTGTTTACTAAAAGATCGATTTAGCTGACATTCTTAAGCCGCTCGTACTTATTCCGGTTGTTATGCAGGAGATCAACCTTCGCAACTTTAATGCTATTGTCATGGTCTAGTCTAGAATTTGTATATTTCTACATTCTATTTTTGGAATGTTTACAGTTTAAACAGGAATCCATACATATGAGTATATGATACGAAAGTACATTACACAGCTTAAATGAACTTGACACGAGCAATATTAAATTATTCCCAGCTGGTTTATGAGGAGCGAGTGGGCTCATTAAAAATGAGGGCACAGATTCAACTTACCCTTCATATGAGCGTTTCCGATATTGATATGCTTTAACTTTCCACATGAGCCTATTTTCGAGTAAGGAGTTAGGCAATCTTGGTCGTTCCAGGTATGCCAGCTCCCGGAGAACGAAAAATCTTGCAAAATACAAAAGCCCGCAACCCAACTGATATTATTTTTAAGCGCGTAGAGAGTTAGTCGAATTCTCGCCAACAACGTAAGCATAGCTTTCAAACTTTTCTTCGAACTGTAACCCAATTCTTTTTAGTGTAAGAAAAGTTTGTACATGAATAATCTGACCGTACAAAACACTCTCAATCACAGTTCACTTATGGCAGATATACCGTAGATTCTGCTCTGCTGCACTTAAAATCCATTAAGTTATAATGTATGCCAGCTGAAATAAATCCATACTTTTGAAGGCCTTTAAAAATTTGGAGAATTAAACACTGACCCACAGATCTTTCAAGCAGAGAAGGGGATATATGACAATGAGTCTGAGCTGAAAAAGTAAAACGAACTGGTTGACAGCAAAGAAGTATGCGTTAGTAGCGTATAATTTCGACTCTAGTGCGTCTATTGCTCTTGCTTCAGCGTTCTTGCTGATATGTAAAAACGAATTTGGATCGATCTCTTTTTAATCTATTTGGACTACAGTTTTGTAGTCTTATTCAAAACATGGGAACGATCCATATGGACAACAAGGAATTCGTGAAAGTGATACCTTGCAATTAATGAAAAATGGTTTCAGGCGTTTCCTGTTCGGAGAGTCGCGGTTTTAAACTTCAATTTGGCTTCCCGCAAAATTGTTAGAACCGCGGATTCACTGTTCTACTCAGTCATGACATACGCAGGAAGACCTTCTCACTGGTGAATGGTTTTGGTGTCTCTTGTTGCTTGAAAGGTTTATTGAACAGTGGAGAACTGGGACTTCTCCCGTTAAATTTACAAAATATAATACCAGAACTCAGAGGTTTTGAATAACACTCATCATTCAGTCATAAACACCGGCTGATTCAAATTCACAGATTTCATTTTCTCACCAAAGCTTTACCAGACTATTAGAAAAGGGGGTACGAAGAAATTCCATCACGTTCCTCCACGGAACTAAGTTATACGGTTAACCATTCATGGAACCTTCACATTTAACTTAGATTCATTCTAGATCAGTGATTAATCAGAGGTCTATATAGAAGCCAGGTTCTACAAAACCTGGAAGCGGTCATAGAAGCTACAAAAAAATTGGGGGTTCATGAGATGTAAATGGAATTTATTGAAAATACATTTAAGAAAATATAAAAATAGTAAATAGTATTAATTATAAATAGTGTATGTAGATTGCTTTGAACTTGTAAAATTGCACCATTATGTTACGTATGATATTTACAACGCATACGGGTAAATTCTTGTCGTCAGAGCGGAAGACGCGCAGTAGGCTCGTACTGCCCGACTTGTTCAAGTTCGTCAGTCATAAATAAGCAATGTGAGAGACAAATCGTTCATCTTTGTTTTCCTCAATTGAACGAAATAGTCAATTATAATTTTCCAAAATAAAACTGGTCCTTGTTTAGAACATGATAAATACCAAAAAAATATACATGATAATGTATTTTTGTTTGGGAGCGGCGGAGAATAAAATATATTTTTTTTTGAAAATTTTAAAGCCTTTCTTAACTCATAGTTAGCAACAGATAGATAAATTACGCGATCATGACGAGTTTTTTTTATGTTGCATGCTTGAGTTTTTTGATGTTCATAAGAGGGGTTTCTATTTATTTAGGAATGTGAACGTGAAGCGTGACGGGACAGAGGCATTTCGCATTAGTATGTTTGGCTTTGCCTATATATGATATACGTATAATATTATATTTATA
>JABUQX010061655.1:0-19457 GCA_015478945.1 Trachelipus rathkii
TAATAATGTCTTTCCCTAACTTTCTCACGCAAATAGACACATGATATAGAATAATCACGTTATTTTATTTGTATTCGAAACAGTCCTTTATTAAGCCCGGTAAAAACAAATGACTTGTGCACTCGGAAAGAAGATAATTCTTTGTCAATTTGGTGCCTCATTTCGGTTACATTCTCAACAGTCCGTATACGAATCGGTCACACAGGATAATATTCAAACCTAATTTATTACGGTAGCACGGCAGGATGACTTAAGATTATCAATGACTTAAAACGTAGTAATGTGTACATCAGAACAGATCCTTCTTTCACTCAGAACAGTGGAACGGCACAAATATATAGAGACAGTATATGCCCCTAGACGTGAGAAAAATTGACTAGACTTCGAGCTTTGTATATTAATAAACACATCGCGAAGCCCTCTTCGTCCCTTTAGCTCGTGGGCACTTCTTGATTCTTCTAAATGTTCGGCGCAACAATGGTGATACCGCTACTGCTCAGGTGAAAAATGTATCCGCTTGCGTAGCCGACGATCTTTATAATTTTCTTTTGCGCTAATGGTATAAAACTATTAATCGTGCCCGAAGAGCTTTGCTAACTATTAAAAGCAGAAGATGAAAAAAGATAGATGAAGATGGTAGTCCCGCTCTGAAAATTATTAGAAGCACATCAGATCAAGTTAACGTCATGTCACACGCACGCAATCAGAGTCACGGTAATAATTAAGTCCACAGCAGAATAGCAATTACAAAGCGAGAAATAACGTAAGTTATCACCAGAAACTGATAACCAAGACCTTTAATCAAATGTCTTCAGATCTGACTGCACAAATCATCTCCGTAAGCACACAAATCTATAATCTCATATCCGTAGAGATTTCAAGTTATCTAGTGTGAGCCGAAACTTGACAAGTTATACGTCTATTCTTCCATTTACCCTCACACTCATTAGGGTCACAGGTGAATCGAATTTGTCGGTTGCACATATTAACTTTTTTCCCGAATATACTGACGATTAGAGCAATTTTGTAGTTGTTACCTTAGAAAATATGGATTATCTTAAGCACGCTGCATATTATTTGAGTCACACACAGGTCGTGAACCGTAAATCTGATATGTTGCTTATCTCCCTTACCTTCGGCTTCCTGGCCCTTCAACATTCATCGCCGATATATTTACTTCCAATTCAGACCATGAGAATGTTTGAGCATAGCACTGTGCCCAGTAGGAATTTCCACCCACAGGTAGAGATAGAAACCTTCTGGCGCCTTCTCATATATCATTTTTTTGATGCGGCAAAAAATGACGCGCAGCAAGTGCTACCCACAGAGGTTCCCGTGTAGTGATCTTGGTGCATTTAGGAGAAATTCGATATGGTGCTCACCTTTACCACAACTCATATCAGCCGATTAAACTATACCAGATCATGCGAGTTATGGAAGTTACCGACTAAGTTATCCAATAATGGCCTATCGTATGAGTGTGGACATCTTCTCACTAGACAAGCAGCTCAGAAAGTGCTTTATCTTATTCCTCTCACTTAGTTGCAAAAGCAAAGCGAGTGAGGATTTCGAGAATTGAAGAATTCAAAGGTAAAGGGCTGCAACCATGTCCGAACTCTTTACGAATTGGAGGAGTATTTGAAAAACATGCGTGACGAGTAAGCCTTTCGGGAAGTCGACTACGGCAATACATGGTTGGAACTTGCCTAGCATACATACGAATGGTCTCATAGTGATAAGTCCTGAATCGAGACTCAAATTCAAACCGCGAGAGCACAAATAACGGCGAGGTCAGCTCTGAACTAGATTTCCCGTAGTACCATCCACATTTTTGGAAGCGCTATGACATTGTTTTTCATATTCTTGATAGAATATTGAGACACAAAATTAGCAGGTACAATTATAAACCACCTTTTAATTAATGCTTCCGAATAGCGAATATACAATTATTTATATGAAGGGCACTTAGAGGGAAATAACAAAACCCAGCCACCAGTACTCCGGCGCAGCAACTTAGATTAAATTAAGCATATACCAAATATATTACAAGAAAACCGGCACCCCTTTTGCTATGGCACTTTTTTTCAAATAAAGTCATTCTGACATATATTCTACGAAAATTATTTACCAATCATGATAAACCCGGGGCCTCGATACTTTGGTATATCGTTTCCAAAAATATTACATTCAAAAATAAAATTTTTCCATTCTACAATAACTTCATTTTCCAAAATGGAATCTCGGGACTTCTGACCATCGCACGTTTGTGCTTCCGCGGTTGAATTTGATCTCTTATCAACTATGACTAACGATTGTTGCATAGACAGTTCCTCCATTTTCTGTTCGACTTCCGTTCTCGCCCTTTCAGAAATATAATCTTGTTGTTCGGCGTTGCGCCTTTCCTTTGATTCTTCAAGTGAATCCTCCTCAGCTTGCTTTGCAATGGGGAATAGCTACTCCTTCTGAGCTGCTCCGTCTTGTCCATCACGAGGACCATGGAACTTAGTCGCTTCCCATGCGAGGTTTGGCTGATATGAGGGTAATGCCCCTTCGATATTCCCTATCACAAGATCATACACGACCTCTGGTAGCACTGCTGCGGTCATTTTGCCCACAAAATATAGGGTATCTATCTCTACCTGTGCGAGTGGAACTTCTCTGGCCGTGCTATCCAACAATCTCATGGTTGTGTGTGCACCAGTATAGCACTCCTCTGGTACGTATTTTTCACGTACAACTACAAAATTGCAACCGCTATTTCGGAGTATCTGTACACGACATCCGTTTACTGTCCCATATGTTATAGGTAAATGGTGCGAATACTTGTCAGTTTCGCTCACCATAACTGCATCTACTCCGTTGTTAGTTGGTCGTGATGTATGCTGGTTAAAGGTCTTAGTGTTATCATTTCTGTTATAACTTACGTTATTTCTCGCTTTGTAATTGCTATTACTGCTGTGACTTATTATTACCGTGACTCTGATTGCGTGCGTGACATGACGTTAACTTGATCTGATGTGCTTCTAAATAATTTTCAGAGCGGACTACCATTTCATCTATCTTTTTCATTCTTCTCTTTTAAATAGGTAGCAAGCTCTTTCGGCACAGTACTTAAATATTTATCAATCGAAAAGAAATTTATCAGATCGTCGGCGGTCATTTTCACCTTTGCCGCGGTCACCCATTTTCGAAGGGCTTCGACGATTTTTCTGATATACACCCTCGGACTGTCATCCTCAGTCGGCCTCATACTTTTATATTTTGTGCAGTATCCACTTTCGGTGAGGTTGTATCTGATCAACAATGCTCTTTTCAAGTCTTCATAATTCTTAAGCTCCTCTACCGTAAAATTATTGAATACCTGGACCGTTTTTCCTGTTAAGAATGATCCGAGCACCAACGCAAATTTCTCTTTCGGCACATCATTTGTTTCCGCTTGCTTTTCGAACAATAATAAATATTCTTCTATATCATTGGTCTTTTCGTCGAAGTTAGGAAGCTTTAATTTAGGAAATTTGCTGGCATAAGGAACGTTATTGGCGTTTGAAGAGTTCTGTGAAGAAGATATTGCCGCATCATGTTGTCTTTGGCGGTCTTCCGCGTCTAATTTCATCTTAAGCATTCTCTCCTCTGATTCCCTTGCGCTTTTATCCGCTTCAAGTTTTACTTTCTGTGCCTCGGCTTCAAGTTTTGCTATCTGTGCCTCGGCTTCAAGTTTTGCTTTTCGTTCATCAGCTTCAAGTTTGGCTTTCTGTGCCTCGGCTTCAAGTTTCTTTTCTTCTAACGCAGCAGCTATTTTCTGTTGCTCCCGCTCATTTTCCATTTGAAGCTTTTGTAGTTAGTTTAGGTGTACAGCATCTATGATCCATATAGGTAGGTTAGGTTTTGGTTTAGGAACTTCCCAGTTCAGGTTATAAGATATATTAATTTACACAGCTTTGTAAAAATTAGCAAAACTTATCATAACCTGAACTGGGAAGGCCGTGAACCGAAACCCAACCTGTATGAATCATCAATACAGCACACCTAAGTCTAACCTATATAGATCATCGATGCTGTATACCCAAACCCTAAGCCTAGATAGATTACGTTTCCAACAAACTTAAGTCTAACTAGAATGGTTACTAATATATATATGTATAATATATATATAATATATATTACACACATATATATATAATATATATGTTTATATATATAATATATATATATAATATATATATATATATATATATATATATATATATATATATATATATATATAAAATTCCAAATTTAACTCGCTTTTCATAGTCTCCTATTTCCCAATGTGATAAGATGGCATTCAGGACAGTCTTTTTTTAAAAAGCCTATAGAAAATTTTTAACAACTTTGAGGCTTTTTTTTGTTTCATAAAGATGTCACATTTTTGTTTTTTAATTCTTCATTATTATTATTTTCCGAGTACTGTAATTTTTTTGTCTGCATTGAAGACTGCTACTTTTACAGAATTTTTTTACATTATTGAAACGAAGGCATATTATATCCTAGTCTTCTCCCACGCTGCCCAATATATGTTTTTAAATATTGGCCACCGTTTATTAAACGGTTACCCTTGTCGACTGACAGATGGCTGAGTTGCGTGAGGCGATTTTATGGATTTTAAATATCTTTCGACCTGTGTGATATAACTATTAGAGTTTGAATATCCCTAATTGTGTAATTAGCGTGTAAACTTGTCGTATGGTAGTTTGTTAAGAATGTTATATATAGAGTTTCTAGTTCTAAGTTACCTCTTGTTTGAGGCAACTATCCCAAAATTCCTTCATGGGTGATTTTTCGCCATCACCAACTTCGGTAAAAGTAGGGCCTGTTGCGTATAATGCGAGTATACTCGGATTAACACTTCTAGCGGTCGCGAACTGAGCCGCGGATCCATTTCCATTCGTGCGGCCTTTGATATCAGGCAATTGTACGATGAGAAGGCAGGGTTACTTCAAAGCTACGCTTGACCCAATCGTACTTGGGAACGCGGATGGCCTAGTGGATTAAGGGACTGTAACCTTTTAAACTCAGCGACGCGGAGTTCAGTGTTCGAATCCCGCTGATGAGTAAAATCGTTTGTATTTTTGTATTTTTTTTTTTATAAAAGTCTTTAATTAACAAAATTACAAAATTTTTATAAAAGTCTTTAATTACTAAAATTACAAAATGAGACCGTTCATATGTAGGTCTTCCCTGTATCGGTAATACTCCTGAAACAACATATCGGTTTTTACAATAGGTTGTTTCTTCCTTATTTTCTCTTTTAATTTTTTTATAACTTCAGACCTCTTCTGTTCATATATTAACATCCCTATCCAGATTAGCTATTGTGACATTATAAACACCAGTTTTTAATAGAAAACCATCATTTACCTCATCCGTATCATTTCCATTTGCAATTATTCCCTCTCCGAAGTTTAGTATTGCCTCGGTTTCGACCAGATAGTTAATAAAAAGAAGCAGGCATGCTGGGATGAATCCGTTCCTGACAACGACCAATGGTAGTACCACCTTCCGATACCTGGTGCTTATTCCTACGGCTACTGCAGTTGTGCATTCTACGATCCTTGAAGTAATTCCATTCAGAGTAACATCCACGTTCAATTTTTTAAGATGTGCCCAAATTTCTCCAACTCAACAACTGCCTCTTGGGTCAAATTGATAACAGTTCATGTATCAAGGAAAGCACACCTTGATACTTCGCCGATGGAGATTTCCTGCCATCCAACTCCTTTCAGTTTGTGATTGCAGCTTAGTCTGGA
Organism: Trachelipus rathkii; assembly: GCA_015478945.1. Lineage (NCBI taxonomy): Eukaryota > Metazoa > Arthropoda > Malacostraca > Isopoda > Trachelipodidae > Trachelipus > Trachelipus rathkii. The sequence continues at coordinate 5,787 of JABUQX010061655.1, forward strand.
TTGGTGTCCTCTCTCCTTCATCATTAAGTTAATCCCAATCCTTCTTCAGTTGTTCGATGTAATAGATTTTTTTCTGACTCCTCACTTGTTTCATTATCCGAGTGGTCTTCACTTTCCTCTTCAACCAGCTGCGAGGTCTTATGAACTGGAATGTCATGGGAAACTCGTAAAAGTGCGAATGTGTTAAATTCGCTCCCCCCTTGGACATTTTCTCCAACAGCCCAAAACACCACATCATGAAGGGGTTATGTCCCCTATTGCCTGAGAACATTTCAGTCAGGAAATGTCCAGGTCAATCCGATGGAATAAATAGCTGCTGCGCAAAAGCATCAGCTGTGGTGTAGTCGATAGCAAAAGTGTGATATATTACCTATTGCAATAGCGACTGCACGAAATCCAATCGCCCCGGAAAGATAGTAGTGCCTGTCGCTCAAAACTATTATCTGAGGTATGGAATAAGCCCTTGGCCTCTTCTTCAGTCCCATTGCGATACAGGAAACCGCTCGCAGGTCACAATACGGTATCAATGCATCATAGCCTGAAGGTCGATTCTCTGTCCACTCGGCTCCGGCCACTTCTCTACTCACCTCGGCCCCCGTCCAAGTCCACACCCTTAACCCCGGCTCATCTCTCCCGGAAATCGCACCATAGCGGTCAGACATATCGACAGGAGCACTGAGCCCTCCATCACTTACCACTCGGGTGCCTGTCCGATACCACAGCAAACTAGGGATATCTTCAAACAGTTTGCTCTCGTCAGCAATAATGTGCGATTCTACGAAGAACCGATACATCTCACTTAAGGTGCCCTCGCTTAGCCAGCCACAATTCCTTCAGGTTTTAAATTTTTTAAAATTCTTTCACGATTTCTTTTAGTGTCACTTTTACTTTAGCAGACAATATATCGATTTTCGAATGAAAAGTGTTTATCCAATCCTTGCATTGTTGGTTGTTTATACGATCTATTACAATATATATATATATATATATATATTTATATATATATATATATAATATATATATATATATATCTACCTCTTATATATACTTATATATATATTATATTCTATATATATATCATATATATATTAATATTTATACATTACCAGAGTGCTGGACGCTTGGACCAACTCTTTTGCCCCCATCAACCTCTTTCCCCAGTTTCACAATTTGGAAAAACGATTATATTACATGCTTGAAAGTAATAAGTCAAAATTATGCATTTAAAAAAAGCAAACTTCTGGCCCCTTCAAGGGAGATTTGCTTCTCTTTTCGTCGTAAATGAGACTTGCACCACTGAAAGACCTTCACTAAATACACTTGTTTGAAGGGCATGCTAAGAATTCCTGGCGACTTCTGCAAGATGTGGAAAACTTTTACAATTATCACGCCATCAACTCAGTGGATCTTTTATCTGATTCCAAGCTTTTTCGCTTTTTATGATATTCTTCGATCATTAATAGTGTTCTCTTTGAACACTGAAAACTCTCCTTCATCGCTGAAAGAAGTCAAAGATACGTTTCCATGGATTCCAATGATATCCTAAAACAGATGGTACTTTGCGTTTCTCTGTTTCTGGTGATTTTAGTTTTTTTGCTGGTGGTCTTCTGTCTTTAGCAGCATTCAATCACATAGGCATAACTTAATTAATTTTAAACTTTGTGTAAAACACTGGTTAAAGATTTCGTTTGTTGTATTAGATTTAGCACAAGTTGCTATTGCTATACGTCACCGTTTTGCAGAGTTTGAAAGTCTATTTCTAACTCCAGCATGATGTGTTTCTGTAAATCTTTGAATGAGTCCCTTAATTTTAATTACTATATATATAATATATATAATTAATTTATATATAATTAATATAATAATATATATTATATATATTATATTATATATATATAATAGTGTGTGCTGCGTTTCTCGTAATTCATAGATGAATACTATCTTCTCTATCCTCAAAAAATTAATGCGGATGCGGATTGTGAAATTGCGGGACTGTACCCTCTAATATATATATATATATATATATATATAATATATATATATATATTATAATATTATCATATTATTATATATATATATAATTATTTATATATAATATTATATATAATATATAATATTATATATATTTATATATATATATTATAATATATATATAGTGAAAATATCAGCACTGAGATACTGCCACTCACAACATTAAGCGACGTAACCGTTTCTAGTAATATTTTGGTTATTCATCTAATTTCATGGTAATTGAAATCTAAACAAAATTAATATCTAGTGTCAGAAGTTATAGAAGAAAATCCCCAACAAATACAGAAAAGGACGAAATATTCTTCAATAAAACTTTCAATCCAGTTTCGAGCCAACTCTTGCTTCGTCTCAACTGCACACTATTGTCTCGTCTTGTCTTTATTTCTTTAAATAATTATTATCTATTTATATTGTTTCACCTTTAAAACTCATGAATTTAACCTCCAATGGCCAAATACTGAATCTCTCGGACATTCGGGTTGTTTCACTATCAGCAAAGATATTTATCCTCACATGAGCAAATTGGGGAAATGCTCGGAATTCCTCCTCCAAAAGTCAAATACGGTAGTGCTCGGACACTCGAAGTATCTCACCTTTGCGACTAAGTAATTATGCCTTCAGAAAACCCTATAGACCTTTGGAGGTAACAGACATCCTTTTTTTTCCAAAGACTACAAAGGGAAAATCTCAGACGCTAACGGTATCTCACCTTCACTTTCTCACCTTCCAAGACAGCTGCACTCAGATCCCTCAAGAAGCGACTTAGCCAACTATCCCAAACCATTTGTCGCCACTAGCCAAGGTATTCTTATTGGCCCCCAAGGCAGGGCCATCGTGTTTCAAAAGTGCCTGTCCCAGCTCTCTTTAATGGCTAAGATTTTCCCGAGTTTCACAACAGTCGCCAGTGACGGCTAGTGCTGCAGCTTCTGCTCCTTCAGGAAGGTACTTAGTCATCCTCGGGGTGTCTCTTTTTAACTCAGAAATTTATCTTTACATGAGCAAATTGGGAAATGCTCAGACACTCTGTGTCTCACCTTTACGACTAATGAATTGAACCTCCACAGACCAAATACGGAATCGCTCGGACACTCGGGTTGTCTCATTTTAAACTCAGAATTTTATCCTCACATGAGCAAATTGGGAAATGAATTCCACCTCCAAAAACCAAATATGGTAGTGCTCGGACACTCGAAGTATCTTACCTTTGCGACTCGGTAATTATGCATCCAGAAAAAAACTGACTTTTTTCTCCTCCAAAGACTACAAAGGGAAAATCTCAGTTTCTCAATTCAGACAGCTGCCGCAAGCTGCACTCTCATCTCTCAAGAAGCGACTTGGCCAACTAACATAAACCATTTAGCGTAACTAGCCATTGTAGTCTTATAGACCCCCAAAGCTGGGCCACCGTATGTCAAAAGGCTCTCATAGTGCCTGTCCCTGCTCTCTTAGTGGCAATGATTTTTCTCGTTTCCGGCAACACTAGTGGTAGCAGGTGCTGTTACTGCTTCATCAGGAAAAGCACCTTGCCCATCCAACCGAACCATATTTGGCGTCATTTTAGTCGCGGAATCCTTTAACGTGCCCAGGGGGCGGGGGTCGGGCTTCTACTGGCGACGCACGGCCCCTACTTCGAGGAAGGGGTTGAACCTTGTGCAGCTTAGTTAAGGTGCCAAGGTCTTATGCGACCTCACGTTTCGGACTATAACCGCCGTACATGGAGGAGACAAATCATACCACCGCACAATCGTTAAGTACAAACAGCCTATGGATGAACTACGAAAGTTGTTTACTAACGATTGTGCGGATATTCACGCTGTATGCCAATTAGTCAAAGCGACGGTAGTGGCCAATGTTTGAACAGTCACTGACCCCTATGCTTTCGCCTCTCTTCCCTTTGACAGAGAGGCAAGAACCGGCCAAGTCCCGTGTCCCGCGACGCGAATCGACAAAGCGGTTCATGCGCCCACAATGGTTCCTTCTGGCCTCACTACCACATCCTTTTTCGGTAAAGAAGCAAAGTGCGAGAGTTCGGGCAGCCCCGCCCCACCGGAACATGGTATGTTTCAAACTTGTACCCAAGGCGCGAAGCTGCGCATGTGATTGGTTCCTATTCTTTCAGGAATGATACGAAGAATTAATCTATATTTGGGTTGTTGGTTCTTGCTTCGTGATTACTAACGCATCACAAAACCCTAAAACTGTTTTTTGATACTATTGAGTGTCGCGTTATGTTGATTATTCGCTTCTAAGTGCGTTTGAAGAAACGTACGGTAACCGAAGTGCGGACGGAAGAATTGGAGGATTTTATAAGCCAAAAGGGTGGATGTGAATTTAAACTCTTTATTTAACAATTATGTGTCATAAAATCTAGGATTGTTGGAACGAAAGTCTTTCGTCCAAATTATTTTTGCATGTAAATTTATTTACATATATGCACAATATTGGAATGAAAAATAACTTATAATCATTAATTTGAAACTTTAATGGAACTGAACAAAACTCCTTTTAGTTTCTTTGAGAGCACATTCTTCTGCTCCTAAAGTATTCTACAAGAGGGTTTATGAAAACGTGGCGTTTATTCAGCTTTGTGTGTATTGAATTTAATCTGTTGCCTGTTTAAAGCGGAGAAATTCGATTTAGCTACGTTCAAGAATTGGATTATTAGAGATGCTTCAAGTATATTTAAGGTACGACTTTGTTGTTACTCTCCGAATATGAATAGCTACTGATATAGGATAGTAAATCTATCTATATCTGAGGTGCTATTGCAGCAGTGTCGAGTAAAGTTTCCTCTTCCAATTCTCTCAAATCGAAAATAGTTCAATACTAAGATTATATTGTGGATTCCTGCAGTTTCAGCACACTCACGGGCGAATAAAGGTTCCTAATAGAAGTTAAATATACAGTGATTATTTAGTTTTATTTTAAACCAATTTTTGGATTCTAACTGTAACGTCAATATGCGGTCTTAGGGCGAGGAACAAATTCAGATTCGCGTTATGGTTACAGGAGTTATTAAAGAAGTTTATTCATAAGCGTTTTCATGACTCTATGTATCTATATTGTTGCATGCTGTATAGAGTGTAGAAAATTGTGGATTCTTACAAATTCCTTTTTTCTAATTACATTCCTTTATCTATCAAACGGAGTTGTGTTATTTTAGGAAGGGATTAAGTATTTATTAGTGCCGAAGTGCTACAAATGCCTTTATGGCAAAACATCTAGCTACGATTCGGTATTTAAGCTATACTATTTAAATGTAGTAAATGCTTGAAAGGAATACATAATTACAACTTTGTCTGTTAAGTAGAAAGTTATGGTGAATTTTTTGCTTGTCTAGTGGGTACACTGGAACATTTTTATACATTCACGTTGTTAATGAAACTCGGGAAATGTGAATATTTTTAATATGTACACGAAAACAAAATGGTTGAAAAGATTAAATTAATAAAATGTGATCATCAAACGACAGCCTCAGCTGCATGAAGAGTCGCAAGAATTCATGTTGAATGAGGTAACGGAAAACATTGAAATAATCGATATTATATCCTTGGGTTAGCATACTTGTATGGGTAACTCTATATGGCTAAATATTTCTCAGAAAGCGGTTACATAAATGTTTAATCTTGACACCACGGGGAGAGACAATGTTGAATTTAGATTTTAGTTGTATTAAAGTGGTCTAAGTTCGATATGTCTGTATGCATTAAAGAGAAGTTATCGTTCACAATTAGTTCGGATTCTAGAAAACACATCTGAATTTTGCTAGATTTCCATATTATTATAATACTAGTATTATTTATTTTTATAGAAGTATCTAGTATTATTAACTTACTCTTTATAGATTCAAAGAATAAAAGTTGGCTATATAGCATGGAGATGTATATATAATACTATATTTTAATATATTATTATATATATTATATAATATATATATAAATAATTAGTTTATGGGCTAGATTTTTACAGGTACGCCGATCCATACAGCCTACCGCAGTAGTTGCTAACAGAATGCAGCCATATCAAGGTTAACATAAAACAAAGAACCAGTAAGAAGCCACATGGCCTATCGAGACTGTCGCCCCAGTCAAACTATATATATATATAAACATATTCACGCAACTATGAAACAACCTACATCCACAACCTAAGGTCTATGTTTCATATTCTAAACAAATGTTCAAAATTGTTAATTTCTATCCAGCTCAAGCGTGAATAATATCGGAAAAACTAAGACAGACAATTCTAGATGCTTTCGAAAAAGAGGGAGCTAGATTTGAGGTTGAATTTGAAGGAGAATCTGCACGTTTCAAAAATCACATTAGTTTGCTGAACAGGCGCATTACTTATTGTTCAGATACTGTTTTTAATTACAACAACTTACATAAATAACGACCGACTCGTGTCAACATTTTTCTAATGGGTCCCAGACTTACTTTGATGCCACTATGAACTCTTCTGATGATTCTCCAACCATTGGGCAACCCAAATGAATCAGGGTCCTGTTTATAATAAAGATTTAGCATGTTCTTCTATCATAAAATTTTTGGAGATGCCGTTGAAATTTAAATTGGAAGACTTCGTAACTTGTTTCAGTCATGTTCTGAATATTTGTGTTTTTTTCTTCATTTAAGCTCATATTAAACATTTCATGTAGTTTCATGAAAATCGGAAAGTTAGGTTTCGTTGAAATTTCGGCATAAGGGCTGAGTATTAGTTATTATTAATTATTATAATTTATGTATTATTTATATTAATTATATTATTATTATAATTATTAATATTTAATAATAATAATAATAATTATAATATAATAATTATTAATAATATAATATAATAATAAATAATAAATAATAAATAATATATAAAATACTTTAAGACTCATTTAAAAAAATAAAAAAACAATTATGCTTCAAAATTCAAAAATAAAAAAAAAAAGTGAGCTAATTTTAACTTTTTTGTTGCCAGGCGTACGACGTGCGAAATTAAACTATTAGTGCAAGTCAAAACGCTCGTCAGCGCATGAGTCAGGTGAAGTCGCTCATTTCACAAGTTGAAATATATAGATAGTTTGGTCGTTTAGATATCTTCTGAGTATCTTATTCGCTAGGCATCGCTGTTTAAGACCAATCATAAGTCTATACATTTGTTTAATGATGACATGTATTTTTTTTTGTTGAATATTTAATCAGATGGACTGCACATAGTCAGGGTAGAAGTAATAAGCCTTGTGGTAAGAAGAGCCTATCATATCGCGCCCTCTTAAGATCCTCATTAACCGCCATCTTGGAGGTCCTGTGCCGAAATTCGAAAATAAGACGAGCAACGGCCAAGTGGTTTGATATTGTTGTTTAAATTTCTAGACAAGGGTAGAATATCTATTTTGTAGAATAGAAATCATTGGAACGCAATTCTTAGTATTCTGGAAGGCAATTTATGGAGTTGAGTGGATACATTCTTCTCTTCACTTGCTGATTGTGAGGCTCGGAACTCGTAACTTGTTTGTTCACGATATTTTACTGCGGCAATATAAATGATAGCTTATTGTCCTTATCGTTTTATTCTTTATTAGCGTAGTGAAATAAACTGATTCCTGTACTATGGAGCGTGGATATTAATATAGTCTTGGTATTTTAGCTTTAAGAACATCCATTAAGATAATGTGTAATATGCAGTACGTTAATTAACTCCGCAGAAAATGAATTGACGGAGTCTATTAATAATTTAGTTATAGATAAGGGAGAAGCGATTAATGATGTAGATTTTGAATATCTGCCATTATAGTTCCTGGTGCAGACCCTTGTCCGGTGGATAATATTTATCAGCGAGTTACCCTTCAGAGGTAAATAGTTATCGAATATTTTAAGACTAACGCAGTTTATAGTATAATTACTATAGTATATATATATATATATATATATATACTGTCAGTATATTATATATTATATATATATATAATATTATACGATATTTATACGATTTATATAGTATAGGTATATCGCTATGTGTACGTTATTATATAATATAGTTATATATATAACTTTATATATATTATAGAAAATATAAATTATATCTATAATTTGCTATATTTGTTAAAAAACTATGATAGCAAGTAAATTAACATTTACTTGCTGTTAACTTGGATAAAAACAGACACAGGTCTCAAATAAATATTAAACTATATATCAATTATCGTTTATTTTACGTATTCGTGTCGTGTACTTTCGAATGCTAGACACCGCCTTTATGGCAAAACGTTCTAGCCACATTCGGATAATTGTAAATAATAATTATATTAAAGCTATAACCTATATTATATATATACTTACGATACCGTGGGTACATTATGCTATAACGCCGTGGGGTGGTCTCTTAAACGTTTTCCATTCGTCGCTCCCTTGACTAATTCAAGTTTGCCGAAGTCCCCCCATGTTAGATTCTATAAGAAGTTTTACAATTTTATAAAAATATGGGGTTCTATTATTATCATTAATGCATAATAATTGCATTGTATTACAGCATCGCCTAAAAGCATTCCCATAGATTTGCCTTCTGTAATAGTATTAGGATATATCATATATAGTATGATGGTATATACTGTGACTATTGATATAGTATATGTATGAGTGAGTGATAGTATATACTAATAATATATATAGATGTGATGGTATATGTATATATGATAGTAGGTAGGGCTTGTAATATTACTAGTTATTATGATATGGTAGTACTAGATTAATGGAAGGATGGGGCAACTAAAAATTTGTCTTAAGAAGCTGTGGAATTCAGCATCCGATTTAAGATTTTTAATATGAACAACATTGGGGTCGGAAATACAATTCTGAAATGTGTCATATAATCTTGTGCGCGTCAACCCCATGAGGGAGCCTGTCGTTCATCTCCGAAGAGGTGACGCGTCTGAGCAGCAGTTTGAGTGAACTCGACTACATATGAAGTATTGTATTGCCGTACCATAAAAGGGGTCTTCGTATCTATGGTTGTCGATTGAGCTGAATGGAATTCAAAACTGTTAACACCCTATGAGTTGCGAGCTTACAATTTTGGTTCCTTATATCTTGTTTTATATTCATCGCCAAAAACGTTGATTTATGATAGTAGGGTAATATGATATAGTGTAATTATCATGTTAGGGTAGGAGTTGTATGTTAGTATAGGGGAGGTCGGTTGTGAATAGTAGGTATATATTACACCTCTGTGTTACTTATATCTGGGAGTTGGGGCGTATTATATATTTTGACGTAGCTCGGTGTTATTTATTTATAATGATTGTTATACTATTTGGCTCAGATGGTGGTGAAATGCGCAGTTGGTTTACTAAACCATCGAGTTGTATGATTCAATAAAATTAATTTTTTAGTGGATAATAGAGTGGCTGTTACTTATTTAACAAAACACTATATTGCAATTTTGGTTAATGTCATTTTGTGGATCGAGGATAGTAAAATAAGCCTTACTTTCTTAGACAACGAGTGAGTGAAATAAATATTTGAGTTTAAGTGTTACTTTAAATAAATTGACACTCATCTGAGGGTCACGCACTCACTCACTAGATAGCGTACATGATCACGTGGGAGTGCTTTATTTTTGCCTCGTACTACTGAAAGTCAGAGCTCAATCTGCGAGCCGTTGACATAGATCGTTCGTACCTTTTAATTTTTAAAATACCCAATGGAAATGAAAATGTATCGCTTATATATTTTTTTGTATTATTTCCAATTTTATGCCCCAAAGTATTATATATACTGATATCTACTTATATATAGGTGATAGTGGTAGACTATAGCCATAATTGGAGTATCCCGCGATTGACAGATAGTAATATGAGATAACTAGTATATATTATTTATTCTATTATACTAGGGTTGTATTTCTTGTACACCTACCTATACGGTTACAATTCTGAGCTGTAGAACAGGCGACGCGCAGTCACACATTATTGAGGACCGCAAAAAGTTTTCATATATGTCTATCTATTTAAATTATTCTATAATTTAAAAAGGTTAAGTTTTTTTAAGAAAGTTCTTTAGTGTGTTGAGCTGATCGCGATCTTGTTAGACGTTCTCTTAGACATTTTTCTAGTTAAACCTCAACAGACGGTTAACTTTATCTGAACTTAGTAAATTTTTTTGAATCTTAGTTAAAATTTTACTGGTCTCAAAGGTTGTGTGGAGTCGCTGTCATCCATGTATTCGATATAGTATATAATAGTTTTAGGTATACTTATATTAATATTACGCTTATTACTTGTTTTCTTCCAGCTAGGTGAGGGCTTATTACGGCACTGTATACGTAGTTACTTTGAGGTTCGTGTAGTGAGGTTGCTTTCTCATACTCGGCTGCGTCTCTAAGGTACTGCACTATTTCATCACGTGCTTTAGGCCCCGGTTATATTTACTCTACTCTACCTACACTTGTCTGAGCTGATTCAATTACACTCGAGCGCTCAGACCTACCTCTACTTTATGCCCTCACTGACCGCTAACGAGAGTTTAACGATCTAGCGCACCATCAGTGAGTAGCTTGATAACTCACACGTTGGTATTATCTCACACTATCTTCCGCTACTCGCAAGTGACCTACTACTACCCGGGTACTCGTTCGGCTGCCCTACTTCAACCTCACTGACAGTTGACTATTATGGGGACGTTATATTCCCACCAGATAATCCTCGCCTTACCCTGCTCATCTCACTTCACTCACTCTATTCCACTATTCTACACTACTGCTGAGTTTCCTCCATACATTTAACTCACTATACGGTGATAATTCAATATATTTCATAAGTTTCAATCCAACTGCAGGTAATCAGAACATGATCTTTTTATGGTATCATACTCACACATACGATTGCGCCACCATACACGTCCATTATCACGCTTTCGCTCATGCGCACATACAACTGTTCTCACGTAACAGGGAGCAGAGACCCGCGTTCCTAATAGCGCAGCGGATTTGAGTTCTGCTCAAGTATGTTTTTAATAACTAGAAAATATATCACGAGGGCCACACGTCTAAGTTGATATTACGTAATAGTTAACACAGATCTAATTATGCCTTCGTTTTACACAGCTTATAATGATATCACTATAAAATTCTTGAGATTAAATAATATAGTATGACAGTCATTTTCACACTGCCAGAGCTAAATAAATAATGTTATATTTATCAAGTTAATATAGACTATCTCAGGAAAATATATAGAATCATATAATGAATAGAATATATAAAATACTAAAATTATGTGACATCTTTAGGAAAAAAAGTTTAAGCTCTCAAAGTTAAAATTCTTATAGGACCCATATCTCATTTATAGTCTTAGAACATGTCGTCCTCATAGCGCTGCCCCACACCTTTAATTATATACCTGAAAAATAAGGAGCTGAGGCATCGCCCTTTCGGGAGTTTCTTGCGATATTACATATAAGTTTTAAGATAATTAATAATTTAAATAACCTAATTAAATTAATTTAGGGGCGAAATGAAAACTAAAAGCAATAAAAAATTATTTATTGTCACCAGTTTTTATTTGTATTTGGATCTAGAGTTTGTTAGGCGACTATTATTAATGGAGAAAATCAGTTATTTATGGAAATATAGGTGATTCTTTGCTGAGTTAAACTGTAAAAGATAAATTAATAATTTAATGGAACAAATAAAATCTTTTTTATACGAAGTGAATTTTTCCATATAGGTGTTATATACGCCTTGATTGACTCTCATTTCACTCCCTACAGCGAGGAAAAAATAAAATTCAATTAAACCCCTATGAACATCTATTTATGTATCATGGAGGCTACTTAATGAAAATTAATTTTTTATTTTAAATTTATTTTTTTTTTTTTTTTTTTTTTTTTAATCCGAAGTCCCGTTCCGTGTCACCGTGTGGTGGTATACGGTTAAAGTATAGCTTTGTCTATATATATATACTTATTAATTATATATATATAATAAGTAATCGACTGTATCTATATTGTTATATACTTATGATTTGATGTGATATACGGGTTATATCTATCTTAAGTTTAGGTAGGGTTATATGGGTGAGCTCTTACAGTACCTCGCTGACTATTTAAATTAAGGATTATCGATACCTATTCGGTTAGTTGCACTATAGTTATTGGGCATGTATACGTCTCAGGTTATGGGTTATTCCGTGAGTTTTCCACCACGCCGCCTTTATACCTCACCATCCGGTTTACATTGAGACTTACGTATTGTTGCTTATCATTATTCCGCTGTGTTCGCCTTCATCTATCGCTTACTCTTAGCTTCTCGAGATCGCTGAGGGCACACTTATTTCTTTACGGACAACTGACGATCTCGTACGAGTGCTCCCGGAAAGCCTTACTCGAGCAATTTATAACGGATTGTCTTAGTGCGATGCTCCTCCAGCAAACTGAAACCAGTAGTACGTCTTTTACTTTACTTCGTATAGTCACAAGGGATCTAGGCGCGCTCGTGCGCCTCACTCTTGTGTGCAACGAATACCTTGCGCATGAATGAGGTGATTGACTCTATCCGAAACCTCAGTCCCTAGTCCGATCTCTACGGCGACGAATATCTTTCTAGCAAGACGAAATGAGTCGGCAAACACTTTAAGAACAACGCAGCAGTGGAAGACTCGCTTAGAGGAATTAGGCAACAAACCACAAAAAAACAGACAGGACATGGAAAGTGGGTCCAAGACAGATGGAACCATCAATATCGACGGTAAAGAACAGAAGTCACCAAGTTCAGGAACCTCTGGTTTAGTTTTAGCCGACGCACCGGGTGCTGTGCAAAAAAAAAGGTGTGGTGCGGTACCGAAAATTCCGGTGCGTGGCCAACCCTAATCATCATCATTAAATGGTGAAACTTTCCAGATTATCAAACTAGTCCATGTCGGCCGGAGTTTTTGTCGACCAACGTTATGCCTTGTCCCGCCTAAAGGGAACGATCTGCCAGAAGAACGTGGTTAAGCCCCGGTGGCTTCCATGAATGTCAGAGTGCTGAACCAGCAAACCATCGATCCACAGGAAAATCCTTTCGTTTGATGAGACTTTTCCCAGTACCTTTATTAATCATCTAAATAAAGCCAAAAGAACTTGACAAAAAAAGGTAAAAATATGTTGCTATTAGGAAATACAACTTTAAAAATAGCCTAAATAATAAAATAAGTCTTCAAAACATTTAATATTGCAGGGATGGCGAATTTTGGTGATTTTTTAAAAAAAAATCAATGTGATTTTACCTTTGATTTTTTTTTTATTTTTTTTTTTCTATTTTTTTAGATTCGTAACGTCACGCGATATATATAATTTGTAACTTGCAAATTATATTTCGCGTGACGTTACGAATCAAAAAATAAAAAAATATCAAACAAAATCAAAAATCATTGATTTTTTTTAAAAAAAATCACCAAATTGCCATCCCTGCATATATCATCCAAATTTTGCTATTTATAAAAACTAAACTTTTAAATTAATTCAAAACTTTAAATTATTTATTACTTACTATAATTATTTTTGAATTTGAAATCTTGATTAAAAAAAAAACTACTTCCGAACACTATTATATCGAATACTAAGTACTTTTGCGCACCGCACCTGTTTTGATGCGCTCCGCACCGCACCGTACCTC